>JALQSN010000296.1:0-60612 GCA_023690525.1 Holotrichia oblita | reverse complement strand
AAGAATGCAGTTGATGTCATTGTTAATCTTTTAAAACTTATGGACAGGGCGGCGATTGCGGTTTTGAAAAGCCGTTTTATTATGACAATACTTATTTAATAAGTGACCTAAACGAATGCTACATTGTGGAAACCAGCGGGAAAGAGTATATTGTTAAAAAACAGGAAAGGCAGGCTAATATTAGCAACAGAATTAGTGATGCTGTGTTTGCAAAGAAGAATGCTGAACCGATATTCACATTTTTTTCCGGTTCAAAAGAGAGAAAAGAATTTATTGAGGAGAATTTAAAAAAGCTTAAAGCAGCAAATATCGGCGATGTTTTTAATCTTCTTAGAGGGCATGCACATGATAATCGAAAAAAATTGTTTAATAAGGGAAGCTTAAAAAGTGTTTGTCTGCATACAGGAATTATAGACAGCCACACGACCGGAAGCATGGCTGTTAGATTTCGCAAAAATTTGCCAAGCACTATTTGGATTACAGGAAGTTCGACACCGTGTCTTTCGGTATTTAAACCTTGTTTCTTCGGCATTAATGTTGCACCTGTGTTTGACAATGAGGACGATTCTTTTAAGTTTTGGATTGAACGTGAATATTTTAACAGGGCCGTTTTTGCAGGTATTATCGACGCAGATGAGTTTAGAGCAAAAGTGCGAAGCCTAGAGGCGGAATTTATTAAAGGTGAACAGCAGTTGTTTAGCAGCGGCAAAGTGGATAAAAAGATTTTAGAGCAGTTTGCAAAAAGTTGCTCTGAAAAGGAAGCAAAGCTATATGCTGAATATGCTGAACAAATTGCCAAAGTTAAAAATGGGCAGGTTAAATTTTCAAAGAACTGGGCAAAGAGAAACAAAACATTGGGGAAAAGATGAAAAAGTTTATTGTTATTCCGGATAAATTTAAAGGTACGATAAGTGCACTTGAATTTTGCGAAATTGCAAATCGGAAAATAAAAGAAATGAGTTCTGAAAGCCAGGTTATTAGTATCCCTGTTTCCGATGGGGGAGAGGGGCTTGTGGATACATTCCTCAGCGTAAAACCTGGCAAAAAAGTTTTTGCAGATGTTTGTAATCCGTATATGGAAAGGATTTCTGCATATTATGGGTTGTTAGAAGATGGCACTGCAGTGATTGAAGTTTCGCAGGCCTGCGGACTTTTTTTAGTTGAAGGACGAAGAAATACAAAAAAAGCAACGACATACGGTGTGGGTGAACTTATTTTGCATGCACAAAAAATGGGTGTGAAAAAAATATATCTTGGTCTTGGCGGCACCAGCACAACTGACGCAGGCGCTGGTATGATGGCTGCATTAGGGGTAAAGTTTTTTGATAAGAGCGGTAAAGTATTTATTCCCACTGGCGGCACTCTTTTGGATATTGCAAAAATTGATTTTGAAAATTTGAAATTAAATATACCGATTGATTGTTTAACAGATTCACTTAATCCACTATATGGACCTAACGGTGCGGCTTTTGTTTATGCAAAACAGAAAGGAGTAAGTGACGCTGATATCCCTGTTTTGGATGCTGGGCTTAAGCACTATAGCAAATTGATTTGTGCAGAAAAAGGGAACGATAAAAGTTTAACAAATGGCACTGGAGCAGCCGGCGGCATTGGTTTTAGCGTG
This sequence comes from Holotrichia oblita, assembly GCA_023690525.1. Lineage (NCBI taxonomy): Eukaryota > Metazoa > Arthropoda > Insecta > Coleoptera > Scarabaeidae > Holotrichia > Holotrichia oblita. Next base: position 58,988 of record JALQSN010000296.1, on the reverse strand, counting down.
ATATCTTTATTAAACGGAAGTATAAAATCGGGCATTGAGCAAGTGCTTAAGATAGTAGATTTTGAAGATAAGTTAAAAGACGCAAATTTTGTTATAACCGGCGAGGGGAAATTTGACCGTCAGAGCCTTTTGGGAAAGGCAGTGTTTGGAATTGCTAAACTTGCTAAGAAACAAAAAGTACCGGTTATTTTAATTGCAGGATGTATTAAAGATTGTACAAATTCAGAACTTGAAAAAATTGGTATAACTGCGGCTTTTTCCACTAACCGCAGCAATTATGTATATTTTGACGACATTAAACGGAATGCAACAAATGATTTAGAACAAGCCTTGGAATGTGTTTTAAAACTTATTCTTTAGATAATATTTGTGCAAGGTCTTTATCGTGCGGACGGTTAAATCTTTTTAATTCGAAGACATCTAGTGTGTCGATTGTATTCATTCCTTCATTTGTGGTTACAATGGCACGAAAGCCCAGTTCTTGCAAAATGCGTTTTGCTGTTTTACTGTAGGCGCCGAAAGGATAGGCAAAGGCGTTTGTATAAGCACCGCAATTGTTAAGAATGCTTTGTGTTTTAAGTGAGTCTGCTTTTAAAGAAATTTCGTAGTCCTCTAAAGATTCGTCTTTTTTTTTGTTTGATGCCAAAGCGTGGTTTGTATGAGTGCATGCTGTAAGTGTGGTTGCACATGTCGCAAAGTCCGCTTGCCTGCATTTCACGGATGTTGTCAAAACTTAAATGAGCATTTCCAGGCACTTGTTTTTTTCCTTCTGAAAATCGTTTTGAAAAACTACCGATTACGAAAAAGGTTGCTTTTGTATTGTGCTTTTTTAATAAAGGAAAAACTTCGGTGTAGTTGTCATATTGGCAGTCATCAAATGTTAAGATTATTGGCTTTTGCGGCATAATGAATTTATTATCAAAAAAGTCTGTCAGTTCGGTGATGGTTATTGCCGTGTAGCCGTTTGCTTTAATGTAATTTAAGTCGCTTTCAAATTCATGCGGAGTAATGGAATATTGCCCTGGGTATTTATCAAATACACGATGATACATTATTATGGGAACAGCATAATCGGCTGTTGGATTATTTAGCGGTGCATCTGCTTTTGCTGAACATGCTGTGCAGACAAAACAAAACACAATAAGAAACAAAGCAACAAACTTTTTCATTTTATAGTTTGTGCAAAAAATAAAAAGGCTTTACGCCTTTTTTATTTGTTTATTAACCTCTTTTACTGCTTTTTTTACAGTTGCTTCGGCATCGTGCACAAATTCCTGCACTTGTTTGCTGCGACTTACAATATAGGCACCAGCAATTAAGCCGAGAGTTAAACCAAACAGACATTCGTTCATATGAAATCTCCTTTTAGAACAATGTTATTATGTGTTGTATAAATTAAAATATTCATGTTATAATCTATTTATTATGTGGCCATTTGGTAATGATAACGACAGACATTTAAAGAAACTGCGAAAAATTGCAGACTTAGTTGTTGCAAGGGAAGAAGAATTTAAAAATAAAACAGATGCAGAACTGAAGGCGTATACACCTGCTTTTAAGAAGCGGCTGGAAGAAGGCGAAACATTGGACGACCTACTGCCAGAAGCGTTTGCATTGGTGCGGGAAGCATCGGACCGCGTTTTAAACATGAGACCATTTTATGTGCAGATTGTGGGTGGAATTACGTTGCACCAAGGCCGTATTGCAGAAATGAAGACGGGGGAAGGAAAAACTCTTACCAGTGTTATGCCAGCCTATTTGAATGCACTGTCAGGCAAAGGGGTGCATATCGTTGAGGTGAACGAATATCTGGCAAAACGTAACGTTGAATGGATGGGGAAAATTCACCGCTATTTGGGCTTGACTGTTGGGGTTGGAAAGGCACACACACCGCCTGAAGAAAAACGTGCGGCATATAATTGTGATATTACTTACATAACTTCAAGTGAAGTAGGCTTTGATTATTTGCGTGACAACACTTGTCACGATGCATCACAGCGTATGCAACGTGGACTAAACTTTGCAATTGTGGATGAAGTGGACAGTATTTTAATTGATGAAAGCCGTACGCCTCTTATTATGAGTGCACCTACAAAACAAAACAGCGACCAGTACCGCATTTGTGATAAATTTGTGCGAACTTTAAAAGAAGATGATTATACAATAGAATTAAAAGAACGCGCGGTTAGGTTAACCGAAAGCGGCATTGCTAAGGTTGAGCGTGCTTTTAACATTGATAACGTTAGCAGTGCTGAGCATATGGAACTTAACCACTTTATTTTGAATGCACTTAAAGCGCATCACATTTTTGAAGAAGACGTTGACTATATTGTCAGCCCCAAAAATGAGATTATTATTGTTGACCAATCTACTGGACGCCAAATGATTGGAAGGCGTTTTAGCGAAGGATTGCACCAAAGTTTATTGAAGCAAAAGAAGGGGTGCAGATTAAGAATGAAGACAAAACAGTTGCAACCATTACATTTCAAAATTTGTTTAAACAATATAAAAAACTTAGTGGTATGACTGGTACTGCAAAAACAGAAGAAAATGAGTTTAACAAAATTTATGGTGTGGACGTTGTGCAGATTCCAACAAACAGAGCAAGCCAGCGTATAGACGCACCAGATGTTATTTTTACTGATTTAAACAAGAAAATTTTAGCAATTTTAGAAGATGTTATTTTTAGACATGAAGAGGGACAGCCCGTTCTAATTGGTACAACAACAATTGAAAAAAGTGAAGAGATTAGCAAGTATCTTAAAAACAAAAAAATTCCGCATAGTGTGTTAAACGCAAAGAATCACGAGCACGAGGCAGAAATTGTTGCACAAGCAGGACGAGTTAAGGCGGTTACTGTTGCAACCAACATGGCTGGGCGCGGTACCGACATTTTGCTTGGCGGAAACCCAGATTATATGGCTAAAAAAGAAATGGAGCGTCTTAAATATACTCCTGAAGAAATTTATAGTGCAACAGGTTTTGAAGATACAAAAGATGAAAAAATAATTGAACTTAGAAAGATTTATAAAGACCTTTATAATGAGTTTAAAGAAAAAACCGATGAGGAAAAACAAAAAGTAATTGAGCTTGGCGGACTTCACATTATTGGGACCGAACGGCATGACAGCAGGCGTATTGATAACCAACTTCGCGGACGTTCCGGTCGTCAAGGTGACCCAGGCAGCACAATTTTTTACATTAGGTGTCAAGATGACATTATGAAACGCTTTGGCAAAGACTATATTGGCGGAGTTCTTAAATGGATGAAGGAAGATAGTGTTCAAAGCAAAATTTTAACAAACTTTTTCCAAACCGTTCAAAAGCGAGTTGAAGGTTTTTATTTTGACCAAAGAAAATATGTGTTCGAATATGATAACGTTTTGGCTAATCAACGTGAATTAATTTATAAAGAGCGTAACCGTATTTTAGACGGCGAAGATGTTCATGCCCAAATTGTGAATATGTATCCGGAAATTATTACAAAAATTGTTTTATCTAGCATTGATGCGGAAAAAGTTTTTTATGAGTGGGATTTAGTAAAGGCTAATGAAATTTTAAATAACGAAATTTGGGGAGAGAAGGTAGATTTTTTTAATGAAAAATTAGTTGAAAATACTGAGCCCGATGACATTGTTAATTTAGTTTTGCAAGAAGTTTTATCTAGATATGAAGCGAAATGCAAAGAGCACAAGGAAAAGGGAATTTTGTTTGACAGAGTTGAGCGTGATGTTTTGCTTTCGGTTGTTGACAATAAATGGACTGAGCACATTGACCAAATGGTTATGTTGCGTCAGGATGTTAGCATGCAGGGTATAGGACAGAAAGACCCGCTTATCGAGTATCGACGCAACGCTATTGATATGTTTAACACAATGATTGAAGACATTAACTTCCGTGCTGCAATGTTTTTATTTAAAGTTAAAATAAATATAGAAAAGGCTCCAGAGGGATTTCAACGCTCGAAACAAGAGGCTCCGCGCCCAGTTCAAAGACAAGGCACGTATAAAGCAGATAAAACAGAAATTGGACGAAATGACCCATGCACATGCGGCAGCGGGAAAAAATATAAGCACTGTTGCGGCAAAGAATAAAGTTTTGCACAGAACTTCAAATGACAAAGAGGTGGCATGAAGAACTTAAAAATGTTTAAAAGTTGGTGGATGTTTACTAAACCAAACAAGTTTTGGTATTTTTATATATTTGCCACAATTATTATTGAACGAGCCTGCGTTGTTGCAGCACCGGTGTTTGCTGCTAAAGTTATAACAAGCTTAACGGCGGCAAATTACAATTTAGCAATTTTGTTTTTGACATTGGGTTTTGCAATTTTGGTTTTTAGATATTTTATAATGCATCTTAATTATTTGGCATATACAAAATTGCTTCAGGATCCGTATATGAGACTGCAAAGCGAACTTGCAAACAAAATTTTTACGGCAAAAAACACTAATCTTAAAAGCATGTCAAAGTCTAACTTAATTAATATTATACACGGCGACGTTTGGACAATTTGCAACACACTTGATGTTACTACATACAGAATTGGTGATTTGCTGCAAGTTATTATGATTATTATAACAATCTTTATTTTTAACGTGTATGTTGGGCTTGCCGTTATGGCTGTTTGCATTGTTAACTATTTTGTGCTTGACAAAATAAACAATCGCATGGCAACGGGTACAAAGCGAATGAGGGAAGCGTTGGATGTTGAATATGAATCGTTTTCGCACCTTTATGATTTGAAAGACAATACTGACGGTTCGACATATGAACAAACTAAAAACATACTAAAAAAACAATTTGAACAAAGCGGACGAAAATATATTAAAGTTAGGCAATGGCACACATTTAACGAATCTCTTCTTAACAATTGGTTTGTTGTTTTTTATAGTGCAGTTGTTTTTGCAATAACCATTTTTTTGATAACATTGCTTACAAGCGGCAGTTTGCAACTTGAAATGTATTTAATTATTGTGCCATATTTGCTTACTGGTATTGAAGCAAGCAATGGGTTTATGGACATGTTTAGGGAAGTTAAAGATGCAAACGTAAGCATGAACCGTATTCAAAAGATTTTACAATTTGCGGACAAGCCTGTTTTAGAATTTGGCAAAGTGCAAAGTGATTTTGACAGAGGTGGGATTGACTTTATGGGTGTTTCGGCATACCACAGTTCGGCTCATCAAATAAAAGATGTTGACTTGCATATTCGTGCAAATCAAATAACGCTTATTCATGGTCAGGCAAACAGCGGTAAGCGTGCATTGTTTTATTGTTTAACAAGGGATATTTTGCCAAAGAAAGGTAAAGTGCTTATTAACGGACTTAGCACAAAAGACTATAGCAACGCAAGTTATCAAAAACAGTTAAATGCTGTTATATCAAAGCCACAGTTTTTGCCTGGTTCAATAATGAAAAATTTGAAACTTGTTGAGCGGTCTGACAAAAAAATATATGAAGTGTGTAATCACATTGGCTTGCATGCAAGAATTTTGGCAATGCCGCATAAATATGACACTGCGGTTGAAACACTAACACCAGAACTTAAATATTTGATTGATTTAGCCAGAGTGCTGCTTTTAAAAAGCGAAATTATGCTTTTTTATGAAATTCCGGACATGCTTGATGATTATGAAAAAGAAAATATTAAAAAGCAGATACTTAAAGTTAAAGAACGCAAAACGTTGGTTATATTTTCATATTCATTGAACCTTGCGGACATATGCGACAAAGTTGTTGAGATTAAAGACAGCAGGGTAGAAAGTGTCAGCTTTGTTGATAAATCAAAATAGGCTATTGTGTTGTTATTTGGTTTGTGTTAAAATGCAATTAGAGGTGAAAATGAGAGAAAAAAGTTTTTATAGTGCCGGAGCAATTAAAACGGCAGTGTATGATGATTGGAGAAGCGGAAAAAACGTGTTTGAAATTAAAATCAGAAATGCACCTACAGCATTAACTGAAAGCAACACAGTAATTGTTGGACAACAAGGGCTTCAGGTGCTGCCAATGATGGACCCAGAAACTTCTCAATTTGGTGAAAGCACCAGAAAACTTTTTGCGGTGAAAAAGCCAATTAAATTTCCTTGCACAATATATGATGTAAAGTTTCCTTATGAGATAACTCTTTGCGCAACCTTTGACGGCAAAAGCCGTAATTTAACTGTAAAAGGTCCTGGCGTTGCACCTATATATTACGGATTGCTTTTTGCAGAAAAAGGAATTTTGCCAAGTGATTGTGTGCCAGAAGGAAAAAAGGGAGCCCCTGCAGGGTTTTCACACATTACTCTTGAAAACGAAGATGATTGGTATAGATATATGAGCAGGTGGCTGTTGTATGCCGTTGGAAACAATAAAGTTGACCCAATGGTTTCTAGAAAACTTGTGCCAATAGTGGATGCAGACGGTGTTACTAAAAGTTATAACATTACCACATTTGATGGTGATCATTTCCCAGTGTCTGAAAAATATAAAAAGGTTGTTGACAGACATTTGGCAGAGGGATGCCATTCACGTTTGATTACAACAGATGGTGAAAGTGCAAAGGTTATGCTAATGGCACTTGCGGGATGGAGAAAAAACAATCCAAACGACAATATTAATGACCCTAATTACAAAGCAATTTCTGCAATTGCTGAATCAATTGCAAAAACACAAGGCGGAAAGGTTTAAATCAACATTGCAATTACGTAAATAATTAAAAAGTGAAGTGGGTAGTAAATGTAAAACGCCCACTTTTCTATTTTGCCAATTTTTAATTTTTTGTCTTTGAAAAGCACAATAAAAATTGCGGCAAACAAAGCAAACCATTGAACACCCCACCAAACTTGCAAAGTTGAAATAAGGTTAAAAATTGCAATTGAAAAAACGCAAGTTATTTTAAGCAATGCTAGTGAGTGTTTTAGTGCCAAATAAAACATTAAAATTAAAAGCACCCCATGTATGCCGTAGTCGATTGGCAGGGCATAGGCACATAAAAGTAGTGCAACACACATTGGGATTGAAAGCCACAGTTTATAACGCTTAATAAACATAATGGCAAGCACGCCCAAACTGAGTGTGAAAAACACATTCCAAACATGGAAGCCATCGTAGAAAAACTCAAAAGGTATTTGAATAATAATGGCGAACAAAAATAATCTTATAAAATATTTGTGAATATTTTTTGTTTTAAGCGCCCCATAAGCAATTAAAAATGCAAACAAAGGCATTGATATTCGGCCCAAAATTCTAAACAATTCAATTTCAGGATAAAGCATAACCCCAATGTGGTCTAGCGTCATAGTGAGAAGTGCAATTATTTTTATATAGCGGGAGTTCATAATATAATGATACCTTGATAAACCTTTATCGGTCAATTAGATTAATACAGATTGTGTCTATGGCTAGACATAGACATGTCGAGGTTTAGACACTAACACAAATAATGACCAAACTTAGACATAATAAGATATGACATTTAATTATGATAACGGGAAATTTGTTAGACGATTACAAGAACTTATGAAAGAAAAAGAATTAAACAATCTTAGGCTTTCAGTTGCTACAGGAATTCCAAGAACAACAATAATAAACTGGCTAAGCAGATGTACTATTCCAAATATAAATTATCTTTGCATTTTAGCAGACTATTTTAATTTGTTCTGTTGATTATTTAATTGGAAGGGAAGAGTAATGCCAGTTATTAAAGACACAAAAGTTGACGAACAAATTCATGCAGGCAGGCGTGAGAAATTGCGTAAAAGATACGCCAATTTTGGCTTGGAAAGTTTTGCTGAGCATGAAGTGCTGGAATTTGCACTAGGTTTTGTTTTTAAGCAAGGAGATACAAATCCAACTGCACACAGGCTTATAAATCAATTTGGCAGCCTTTATAATATTTGCAACACTCACCCTGAACAGCTAAAAAAGGTTTTGGGAGTAGGCGAGCAAGCGGCTTTCTTTTTAAATTTTTTAAGTCAATTTACTAATTACTATAACGCTAGCGGAGTTAAGGGTGTAAAGGAAATTAAAAGCACTGCTGAGGCATTGAATTTTTTGCTGCCAATAACAAACACTTTAGACAAAGAGCAGTTTTTTGTTATTTGCTTAGGTTCAGGCAACAAAATTTTGCATGCACAAAAAATTGCAACGGGAACTGCAAACAAAGTTTATGTTGATATACGAAACATTACGGAAACTATTTTACGTTTCCCAACAGTTAGTGTTATTGTTGCGCACAACCATCCAATGGGAAGTGCAACGCCAAGCCCAAGTGACAACCGTGTTACACGAATGCTTGTTTATTCACTTATGCCAATGAACATTGATGTTATGGACCACATTGTAATAGGCGAGAATAACAGTTTTTACAGTTACTATAAACAAGGTGAACTTAATAAAATTAAACTAACATTTTTAGAAGAAAACAATTTGCAGGCAAGTGCGAATGAAAATGTGTATAGTTAAAGAGGCTTAATTCTCGGCAAATTTTTCCCTCTTGGATATTTTGGGTTGGTTGGTGTCAACTTTTTTATTACAAGGCAATAACGCATCATGTCGCTAAGTGGTTTTTCTAAAGTTGTTTCTAATTTACAATTTAATTCTTTAAAAGCCTTTTGTGCCTGTTCAATTTCTTGCTGATAATTAGTGCCTTTAAAGGCAAGCAAAACACCGCCTGTTTTTAAAAGCGGTATACAATATTCTAAAAGGGTGTTTAGCGGAGCAACTGCACGTGCGGTAACAACGTCGAAAGGCGGATTGCCACGGTCGCCTTGCTCCCTCGCAATGACAACGTAGTCTTCAATTCTTGTGTGTATTGCTTTTGCATTTTTTAATGGAAAGTTGTTTAAGAAATCAACCTTTTTTTTAACGCTGTCAATCATTGTCATTTTAATGTCTGGACGTTCAATTGCTATTGGTATTGCAGGGCAGCCGCAGCCGCTGCCAACATCGCAGATGTTTGCGTTTTGTGGAATTGCATCTAAAAAAAGCAGGCTGTCCTGAATGTTTAAAATCCGGCTTTGCTGTTCATCTTTGATTGCTGTTAGGTTGAACAGTTTGTTTTGTTCCATTAAATAGGTATTGAATTTTTTTAGCATATGTATAGTATAACACATCCTGCGCATAATAGGTGCATGGGATTTACAAGATGTAATTTATGTGCAAAAAGTTGCACTCAATATAACGCTAAAAGATGCACGTTTTGCGGAAACACATTATGTGAGAAATGTACACAAGGCAACGGCGGAATTTGTTACCGCTGCGGGCATGAGGTAGACTCATACTAAACTTAGGTATTGCAAGTTAGCCTATTTTGTTGCATAATAGTGGCATGGATAATATTGACAAAAAAGGCACAATAGAAGTAATAAAAAGAATTTACGAAAATTGGGCTAATGAACATGATTACTCGAAGCAAATGGCTATTGAATATTTTATGACACTTATAGATGCACATAGATATCCGTTTGGGGTGCATTCATCGAGATCTTACCTTAGGGTAATGTCGCCAGTGTTTACACAATATACACTGCTTAGTAAGGAGCAATTTCCTGAAATTGAAGATACAAGCGATTTTGCAAAATATAATAAAGATATTTCAAAGCCTGATGTTTTTATTACGCACTCTTTTCATGGCGGCGAATTTGACGAGCCGGGTGAATGTGCTTTTTTGACAATAAGAAATGCGGCATATACAAACGAAAATGTGCTTAGCCGCGATGAACTGCTTTTCAGCATTGTTCATAACATGATTTGGAACCACTATTTTACCGATACTGAATATAGGGAATCTGGAATGGGGCTTAAGCCTTTTTCTGCTATTGTTTGCGGACTGCTGCAAAAAAAGCCTGATGATATGTTTATACCAAAGCATCAAGAAGGTTTGCCAAAGTTAAATTTCAAGCAAGGTAAAACCGCATGGCCAAAAGAAATTCCTGCCTATTACGCGGATGATAAATATAATAAAGAACTTGCTGCAGTTAAATACTATGAGAATGTTGCAAATGTGTGTATTGATAGGGGAGTTCCGCAACTTGCTTTTGACTCATTTTTTTTGGATGAGGGCAAATCGGTTGATAATGCTTTTGCAAAAGAAATTTTTGCTGCTATGCAAAAAGTTCTAAATGAAAGGATTGAATACGTTGCAGAGTGCATGAAAAACTTGCAGAATAGAAAGCAGGCAAGACAAAGTCAACTTCAAAAATGTTTTAGGCGCGAACACTACAAAGGCAAAGGGTGCAAAGAACCTGAAAGAGTTGCTGCACTGATTGCAGAGTTTGGAGAAAAGGTTTAAAGAGCCTTTTTTTGTTTTGTATTATTAACTTAGTTTGTATATAATTGTAATATGATTAAACAGGTTTTGGACGAAATCCTAAAAGCAGAAAAACAGGCTGAAAAAATTATGGCAGATGCAGATGCCAAAATTCGTGTTTTGCAAAACCAAAATCAAATTGAAATTGAAAAAATTAAAGAACAAGTTTCAAACGAACTAAAAGCACAGATAAAACAATTAGAAACGCACGAAGAGGCAGATTATCAAATTGCCGACTTTTCGTATAACGACAAGGACATGGTAAAAAAAATTGATAAAGCAAAAGATTTCGTTATTAAAGCTCTTCTTGACGGAGGCGCAAAGTGATTGTTAAATTAAAGAAGATTAGTTTAAAGGGACCAAAGGCAGATTTTCCTTTTGTTGTTGATGCTTTGAAATCAACAGGTGTTTTTGAACAGTCTAACTTTAAACGGCTTAACCGTGAGTTGACAGAAAAAGATTTTGCAAGGCGGGATGAAATGACAACCCAAATTGCAAGATTAAAAAGTGCGTTAGAATATGTTGCAAAGTGCGAAAATGATTTTGTGCTTGCAATGAAACAACACAAAAAAGATAAAAACAAAATAACAGAAAATGAACAGGTTGTTGCAACTTATACAGAGAAGAGAAGGGCATCACTTTTTGACGAAGAAGAGGTTGACTATTGCGAATTAAAAGATGTTAAGAAAAAGAGCAGTGAGGCAATGGATATTGTTTCTCAACTTGAAAGTTTTTCTACAAGAGGATATGAAATTGCAAATTTAAAAAAGCGAAACGCAGCAATGATTAAAGACCTTGCTCCTTATGTGAACCTTGACATTGCTTTTAATTTGTTAAAAGATACAAAAAATGTTTTTATTGTTGCTGGTTTAATTCAAAAGCAAGAACTTGAAAGATTTTTAGACAACTCGGATTTGGAAAATATTATTATTGAAACATATGAAGCAGATTACGGCAGGGTTTGTGCAGTGTGTATTGGTCTGCATGCTGAGTATCCTATTTTAAATAGTATTTTTGACTATGGATTTGAGCGATGCAAGTTTAATTATAATGTTACAGCAAAAGAAAAAATTGAGGAACACAGACATCAAAACATTTTGCTGCATTATGAAAATTTGCAAGTGCTGCATGACAGTTTAAAAAGCGCTGAAGAGATTAAGTTGCTTAAAATGTATTATGATTATTTAAATAATGAACTGGACACAGAAGATGTTTTGGACAACACTCTTCAAACAGATAAGCACTTTATTTTGAATGGCTGGATTGTTGCTAAAGACCAAGAAAGCATTGATCAATTAATTAAGCAAACATCACCGCAGACGGCTGTTAAATTTGACGATGTTAATGCGGCTGATTCAACTCCGACTTTGGTGAAAAATAATAAATTGGTTGCACCATATGCAAGCATAACAAATCTATATAGTTCGCCAAGCCAAAAAGATATTGACCCAAATCCGTTTGTTGCGTTTTTCTATTTTCTTTTTTTTGGACTTATGATTGGTGACATTGGATATGGGCTTATTATGTTTACAGTAACTTTGGTTGTGTTGCTTAAGTTTAAACCTAAAGGCAAGGGGACCAGAGATTTATTTGCTTTGGTTTGCATGGGCGGTGTTTCTGCCATGATTTGGGGACTGTTGTTTGGCAGTGTTTTTGGATTTACCGCAAGCGACAGCACAGCACTTGCAATTTTGCCAAGGGTGTTTGATCCGATTAATGATTCGTTAATATTTATGGGTTTTTGTCTGGGTCTTGGGGTTTTACATATTGTGTTTGGTTTGTGTTTAAAATTTTATAACCTTGCACGTCAAAAAAGAATATTAGATGCAATTTGTGATGCAGGATTTAGAATAACTTTGTTTATTGGTATAATCATGTTTGTGGGAGGCATGCTCCTTCCTGCACTTGTGTCTATTCAGATGATTGGTGTTTGGATTGCAGTTGGCTCTTTGGTTTTAATGGTGTTGACTGGCGGACGCAATAGTAAGAGTATATTTGGCAAAGTGTTCGGCGGGTTTTCAAGTATTATCAGTTTAGTTAATTATTTAAGTGATGTGCTAAGTTATGCCAGACTTTTTGGTTTGGGCCTTGTTGGTGCGGTTATTGCAATGGTTGCAAATATTATGGGCGGAATGTTGTTTGGTCTTGGTTTTATTGGGGTTATATTTGGTATTATTATTGCGCTTGTGTTTCACATGTTTAACCTTGGAATTGGTTTGCTTAGTGCTTATGTTCATAATGCACGACTTCAGTTTATTGAGTTTTTTGGAAAGTTCTATGAAGGCGGAGGCAGAGATTTCACGCCTTTGGGAAGCGGCTTAAAGTATGTTAGAATAAAACCAATATTAAATAAAAAAGGAGGAGAGTAAAATGACATTAGGAGACGTAATTGCAATGGGTGGAGGAGCAATAGCACTGATATGCTGCGGACTTGCTGCTTCGATAGGCATGAGTTGGGTGCAACAAGCGGCGGCAGGGGTGGTGTCGGAAGAGCCTGAAAAATATGGCAAGACCATGATTTTGCAGCTTATTCCATCATCTAACGCATTGTATGGATTTGTTGTGTGCTTCTTGGTTGTGGCGAACGTTATTTTTGGTGCCGGCGGCTATGGCGTAACACAAGGCTTGATGGTTTTGGTTATGTGTTTGCCAATTGCTATTGTTGGTGCCATTGCATGTCTTGCACAGGCAAAGGTTTGCGTAAGCGGCGTTGTGATGGTTGGCAAGCGTGTTGAACTTAGCGGTCGTGCTTTAACAATGGCAGTGTTTATTGAATTGTTTGCACTGTTTGCACTTATTATCAGCGTGCTTGGCGTGTTGATGGTGTAAATGCGAACTATTTTATTTGCAATAGAAGAAAGGAGGCGGTATGGAAGAAAAACAAAAATATATAACTGATAAAATTGTCAGTGACGCAAAAAGCGCCGCCAACGTTTTAATTGCAAACGCAAAAAGAAATTTTGAGGCAGAGTTAAAACTTGTAAAGCAAACGGAAGAAACGCAAAAAATAAACACACTGGCAGAGTTTAAAACTGAGATAGGTGAGAGTAATATAAATCACACCAACGCTAAATCCGCTGCTGATAGAAGACAAAGAGTGGCAATGCAGCAAGAGCTGCTTGATAAGGTTTATGATGCAGTTAAAAAAGATTTGCTTAAAGACAAAACATTTATAAACAAAATGATAAAAAAATATAAAGAACCCGGTGATGTTGCCGAGCAAACTGAAGGCGGGGTTATTTTGCGTAACAAAAATTACGACAAGGTTTTAACGGTGGACAATTTGCTGAAAAGTATTCGTGAAAGCACACAAGGAGAAGTTGCTCGAATTTTGTTTGAGAAATAAGGAGGTAAGCGATTTGAGCAATATGATTTATTCAAATGCTATTATTGCTTGCCGAGATAGCAAAATTATTACACCAGAGCGAATTAAAAGAATGATAAACGCAGATACGTTTGCAGAGGCGGTTAAGGTTTTGTTTGAATGCGGATATGACCACGAAAAATTGCTTTCACCCAAGGCAACTGACAGTGATGTGATTATTCAGGATGAATTTGAAAAAACTGTTGCGGATTTTAAGAGATATTGTACTGATGAGAAAATTAAAAAACTTATATTAACTCAGTATGATTATCACAATGCAAAGGTTATTTATAAAAGCCATATTCAAAAAAGCGATGAAAAGACTGAGAACTATAACTTTGGTAATATCTCTGATGCAAAATTACGCAGTGCCGTTATTAATCAAAAATATGGAGAACTTCCAAGACAATTGCAGGATGCTTTTGCGACGTTAGACAAGCTAGGCGATCCTGCCGCTGCAGAAATAGATTTGATAGTTGAAAAAGCAATGTATAAAGACGTGGTTTTGCAACTCAAAAAAATAAAAAACAAAGTGATACAAAAGTATTATAAATCTCAAATTGATATGGTTAACATAAAAACATTTTCAAAATGCAGAATTGCAGGAACATCAATAAAGAAGTTGGATGAATATTTTATTGAAGGTGGACTTTTAGGAAAAAACGAACTGACACCAATTTTTAACAGTAACAAAAATTACATTGGTGTTGTTGACAATAAATCCTATAAGGGACTTATGGAAGTTTTGCAGGAGTGTTTTTTACTTAAAGATATTTCTATTTTTGAAGACTATGCGGACAATTTTCTTATTGATATTGCACAAGAGGGAAAAGGAGATATTTTTGGTATTGGTTTATTGTTTAGCTGGTTTGTTTTAAAATTAGAAGAATTAAAAATTGTTAAAATTGTTTTGCTTGGACAAAAACTTGATTACACAAAAAGACAATTCAGAGATGCACTAAAGGGGATTTATGAAAGATTCAGGTAAAATTGCAGTTGTTGGCGATAAAGATGCAGTATATGCGTTTAAGACACTTGGAATTGATATTTTTGTTTCTGAAAATTCAAACCAGACCAGAGAAATAATAAATAGGTTAACTGAAGAAGATTATTGCATTATTTTAGTAAACTCTAAGCAGGCAGAAGAAATATCAGGCATTATTGTTAAAGCAAAAGGTCAACCATATCCAATTATATTGCCAATTCCAAACGGAGCAAGTGAAAACAAGTTTTCACAAAGAAATATTGATTCTAATATTGAAAAAGCAACAGGAAAAGCACGAAGTGTTAAGGGGGAAGAATAATGCAAGGAAAAATTATTAAAGTTTCAGGTCCGCTGATTGTGGCAGAGAATATGGCAAACGTGAAGATGTTTGACGTTGTTTATATTGGTAATGACAAACTAATTGGTGAAATTATTGAACTTAGGGGCGATAAGGCTTCTATACAGGTTTATGAAGAAACAAGCGGTTTGAAGGTTGGAGATGTTGTTGAAAGTACAGGAGAAGCACTTAGTGTGGAACTGGCGCCTGGCATTTTGGGCGGGATTTTTGACGGGATTCAGCGTCCGTTAGACTTCATTAAAAAATTAAGCGGCGACCGTATTGCGCGCGGTGTTAAAGGAGCCAGTTTATATAAAAAAGCGAAGTGGGATTTTAAGGCAACGGCTAAGGTGGGCGATGTAGTAACTGCAGGTGATATCATAGGTGTGGTGCAAGAGAACGAGGTTGTTGAACACCGCATTATGGTGCCTATTGGTGTTAATGGAAAAATAACAAAAATTGCAAGCGGACAGTTTACTATTGAAGATACAGTTGCCGAGATTGACGGCAAAAAAATTACTATGCTTCAAAAATGGAATGTGCGAACTGGCAGACCTTATAAAAGCAAAATGCTTCCTACTGAGCCATTGGTTACGGGGCAGCGGGTTATTGATACATTATTTCCAATTGCAAAGGGCGGTGTAACGGCTATTCCTGGGCCGTTTGGTTCGGGTAAAACGGTTGTTCAGCATCAACTTGCAAAATGGGCGGATGCAGAGATTGTTGTTTATATTGGCTGCGGTGAACGAGGCAATGAGATGACAGATGTTTTGAATGAGTTCCCACAAATTTTGGACAGCAAAAACAAGCAGCCGCTTATGAAGAGGACAATACTTATTGCAAACACTTCGGACATGCCTGTTGCGGCGCGGGAAGCAAGTGTTTATACGGGTATAACCATTGCAGAATATTTTCGTGATATGGGGTACAACGTTGCCATTATGGCAGACAGCACAAGCCGATGGGCGGAAGCCTTGCGTGAGATGAGCGGACGGCTTGAAGAAATGCCTGGTGAGGAAGGGTATCCTGCATATTTATCTAGCCGTTTGGCAGAATTCTATGAGAGGGCGGGAATTGTTCAAACGTTGGGTAGTGACAAACGCATTGGCAGTATAACCGCAATTGGTGCAGTTTCTCCGCAAGGCGGTGACCTTTCTGAACCTGTGAGTCAGGCTACATTGCGGATTGTTAAAGTTTTTTGGGGGCTTTCAAGTGCTTTGGCATTTAAGCGGCACTTTCCGGCTATTGACTGGCTTATTAGCTATTCGTTATATGCCGACAAAATGTCTAGTTGGTATAATGATAATGTAAGTTTACAGTTTTTAAAATATCGTGCCGAAGCCATTAAAATTTTGCAAGAGGACGCAAGCTTAGACGAAATTGTTCGGCTTGTTGGTGTTGACAGTTTAAGTCCGCAAGATAAGTGGGTTATGGAAACTGCAAAGTCAATTAGAGAAGACTATCTTCACCAAAACGCCTTTCATGAAATAGACACGTATACGTCTATGAAAAAGCAATTTAAAATGTTAAAACTTATTTTGGATTTTCACGCACAAGGCATGGAAGCACTGCAACGTGGTGTTGAGTTTGAAAAATTAAACAAACCAATAATTAAAGAAAACATTGGGCGTGCTAAATATTTTAAAGAAACAGAAATTGAAAAAATTGATGAACTTGCACGCGAGATTGCAAGAGAAAAATTTGAGACAGAGGAGACAGTGAGATGAGTTTTAAAGAATACAAAACAATAAAGCAGGTTGTTGGTCCACTGATGCTGGTTACAGATGTTGACGGAGTTGGCTACAATGAACTTGTTGAAATAACACAGAAAAACGGCGAAGTTCGTATGGGAAAAGTTTTGGAAGTTAACGGCAATAGTGCACTTGTTCAACTTTTTACTCAAAGTCTTGGATTAGAAATTGCAACAAGCAGAGCAAGATTTTTAGGTAAGGGTCTTGAAATTGGCTTGTCGCCTGATATTTTGGGAAGAGTGTTTGACGGTATGGGTAAACCGCGAGATGGACAACCGCCAGTGCTTGCAACAAAAAGTGTGGATATTAACGGCACACCAATTAATCCAACAGCAAGAAATTATCCTAACGAGTTTATTCAAACGGGTATTTCGGCAATAGATGGACTTAACACACTTGTTAGAGGTCAAAAATTGCCAATTTTTTCTATGAGCGGATTGCCTCATAAATTTTGCTTGCATCGCAAATTGCAAGGCAGGCAAAGGTGCTTAAAACATCGGCACCGTTTGCTGTGGTGTTTGCTGGCTTGGGTATAACCTATGAAGAAGCAGAATATTTTATTTCCGACTTTAAAAAAAGCGGGGCTATTGACCGAAGTGTGCTGTTTATGAATTTGGCAAGTGATCCTGCGTTGGAGCGTATTGCAACACCGCGTATGGCACTTGCAACAGCAGAGTATTTAGCATTTGAACTTGGCATGCACACACTGGTGATTTTAACAGACATGACAAATTATTGTGAGGCCATGCGTGAGATTGGTGCGGCAAGAAGAGAGGTGCCTGGCCGCCGCGGATATCCAGGTTATTTATACACAGACTTGGCATCGCTTTACGAACGTGCAGGAAGGATAACTGGGAAAGATGGGTCAATAACTTTGATTCCAATTTTAACTATGCCAGAAGATGATAAGACACACCCAATACCAGATTTAACAGGGTATATCACTGAAGGGCAAATAATTTTATCTAGGGATTTTCATAAACGCGGACTTGTTCCGCCGATTGATGTGCTGCCAAGTCTTAGCCGACTTAAAGACAAGGGTATTGGTGCAGGGAAAACACGTGCAGACCACGCTGATACAATGAACCAGTTGTTTAGTGCTTATGCAAAAGGAAAAGACAGCAAAGAGCTTTCTGCAATTTTGGGCGAAAGTGCGTTAACCCCTATTGACAGAGTTTATGCTAAGTTTGCAGACGAATTTGAAAAACGATATATTAGTCAAGGCTTTAGCACAAACCGTTCTATTGAACAAACGCTGGACACTGGGTGGCAACTTTTACAAATGATTCCACGCAGTGAACTTAAGAGAATTAAGGACGAATACCTTGACGAATATTATGTAATTAAAAAAGGCAAGTAAAGAGGAGAGTCAATGCCAGCACGATTGAATGTTAACCCAACTCGCATGGAAGCAAATAAGCTTAAAAGCAGGCTTAAAACTGCTAAGCGCGGACATAAATTGCTTAAAGATAAATCAGACGAAATGATTCGTCAGTTTATGATTTTGATTAAACAAAATCAATCACTTAGGACTTCGGTTGAAGACAAACTTTCACGCGGACTTGAATTGTTTATTGATGCCAGAGGTAAAATGACAAAACAGGAAATTGAAAACGCAATTGGCGCGCCTAGTGTTGAATGGACGATTGAACCAGAATTTACAAATGTTATGGGTTTGCAAGTGCCAAAGATTTTTGTGGCAGAAATTAAAAAAATGGAACAGTTGCCATATAGCATTACATCATCAAGCATTAGTTTGGATAAATCAATACAAACGCTCTCTGAGATTTTTAACAAAATTATTAAATTGGCCGAAATTGAAAAAACGTGCGACATGCTTGCACTTGAAATTGAGCGATTGCGAAGAAGAATAAACGCCCTTGAATTTGTGCTTATTCCACAGATTGTTGAAACGATTAAATACATTCAAATGAAACTGGCGGAAAACGAAAGGCAAAACATTGTGAGACTTATGAAGGTTAAACAAAAGAATGAAAATAGATAGGAAAAAGGCTTTGGCATTGTGGGAAAAACAATTTGGAAATGTTGAGAACACAAAGGATTATGCTGGTGTTGAAATTTGCAAAAAAGACTATAATAACAGAAAAGTGTCAACAGGCTGGAATGTACATCATATGCAGCCACGCTGCGAAGGCGGCAGCGGTGCTAAAAGCAACCTTGTGATTGTGAGTTTGATAACTCATGAAAGTATAAACAAAAGTGCGGAAAAACATTGACTTATGCCGCTTAATAAAGTAAAATACCCCTGTTTACTAACCGTTATAGGACTGTAGCTCAGCTGGTTAGAGCACCACCCTGATAAGGTGGGGGTCGGTGGTTCGAGTCCACTCAGTCCTACCAATAACCGCCTATGTGGCGGTTTTTTGTTTGTTTAACCACAATCTATTGTGGATAAAAACTGTAAATTTTTAATTTATTGTAATTTTTAGGGGCAATTTTAGGGGCAGATTATACAGCATAATTTATCAAAAATTTAGATACCTGTTGTTGCTCAAATTCGCTTAATACGTGTGTATAGTGGTCTGTCATAGCAAGGTTTGTATGTCCCATCCATTTTGATATTGCTTTCAAATCTATTCCTTGCTCTTTACACCTTGTTGCAAAACTATGCCTTGTGCTTTTAAGCGTATATAATGGGTTATCGATACCTAACGAATTTAATATCAATTTTAATTCGTCACGCAATACTTGAACTTTGCAAGTAACTATGTTTTTGTCTGTGCTTGTAATATTATTTTTGAATTGGTAGAGTTGTGGCAATATGGGAATATGTCTTGATGACGTTTTTGTCTTTGTTCCGTCAATAAATACTGTGTTATTTGCAAAATCAAAATCACAATTCCTAATTGCTTTTATTTCACTTGGTCTGCACCCGGTATAAAAATAAACCATAAAGTGAAAGTAATATTTACTGTTCAGTTTCGCATACTCTAATATTCGTTCTTGGTCTATTCTTGTAAATGGTAACCCTTGTTCACGTTCGTGTCTGTATTTGTCAAAATTTTGTGATAGGGTATTCTTTGCAAGCCCTTTTTTGTTTAACCAATTTAATGCCATGCAAAGAACATTGTCAACGCTTTCCCGAGTTCTGCCAAATATAATTTTCATTGACGCTTCTTCAAGTTCTATAACAGTTAATTTGTCAATTGGTTTATCGGGGAAGTATTTTTTTATGTTGATAATTGACTTACGAATTTCTATATCACGAGCCTTGCCAATCTTTCCTTTAATATGCCGTTTCTCATTGTGTATTCTTGGCTTAACTCCCATTTCATAAAACTTATCTAAGCCAGTAAATAACATTGTTATTTGCTTTTCCTTAGGTGTTAATATGCCTTTGTTTCGTTTGGTTAAAACTTCATTGTGTTTTTAATACAAGCTTTGCCTGCACTCTATTAGTGGCTGTTGTTCGTTGCTTTCCGTCTATCATTGCACGTGTTTCCCAACGTCCGTCATTTCTTTTTCTAATTGTCCCTTCTTTTAAATATGGCATTTCTTCAATCTCCTTTTCTTCTTTTGGAGTGGTTGCCATATCTAAATATTTTGTTTGTGATATTAAATTGTTAATGTTCGTTTTCTCACTATGCTGTGAACTGCTGTTTAGCCATAAGTTAGCCCATTCTTGCCCGAGTAGTCCGGCGGTAATAGTTCCAATTTCTTTGCCTGCGTCTTCAACAATCTTGCTAAGGTCAAAAAGTTTCTTTAGTATCTCTGTATTATTCATGCAAGAATTATAGAACAAATGTTCTATAAAGTCAAATACTAATACTTTTTTGTATTAAGTTACTTATCTTCTAATTAGCATCCAGATTAACCAGATGCCCCCTGTTGCTGGAATTAGTATTAAATCTAATAAAAAACTATGTCGTCTGCGACCTTTAACTATTGTTTTATTGTGATTATGAATAACAGTTTTATTTTTATTATTATAATTATTGTTAGTAATATTTAAAGTGTAATTTTGTATTGCTTGTTCCGTCACAAAAGGTGTATTGCAATAAGAACATACACTTGCTTTGTCATTTTCATTAACTGCTAATACTCCACCACAATTTGTACATTTTGCAGGTTTCATTTGTAAAAACTCCTTTTACTTATTTTTCATTGGCTCTAAAATTGTTTGCATTGTATTGCGGACAAATGCTTGTCCTTTCTCGTTAAGTTGTTGCCACATTTGCACAATGTCTATCGGTATTTGGTGTTGATTAGCAGTTGAATTCCTGTTTGGATTGTATTCAAGTTTTAACATTAGTTCAGGTGTGATTTTTGTATCGGTGGGCAAGTCCTTGTTCCACCAACTTGTATAATCTGGCATTCCTAAAAACATACCTGCTGGCATATCAAAAAAATGCGACAATTTAATAATTGCTTCAATACTCGGCAAAGATTTTCCGCTTTTCCAATTGTCTATTGCTGAATGGCTCAGCCCCAATTCTTTCGCTATATCACTATCACGCATTCCTGCTTTTTGACAAAGATTGAGAATAAAAGGAACAATGAGTTGTTTCCGTTCTTTATAAAATTCATTCAAATTAGCCATAAGTACCCCTTAATTTATTTTCATAAACTTATGAAAATTATTTGACAATTCATAAAATTATGAATATAATCAATTAACAACAAGCAAAATGACTTGTTGCAATTAAATAAATGGGCGGTGGTTATTGCCTTGAAAGAATTTGTTTTAATAACAAAAATTCCCAGTCAATGACTGCCACACACAGCCCACTATAACACAATTATGACTTAGAGGTCAAGTTGAAAATTAAAAGGGGAAGGGAAGGAAAAATGAAAGAAACAATTTATAGAGTAATCACAAATAACAGGGTTAAAGAATTTTTTGATTATCAAAAATCGCATTTTCATTTTGTGAAAGGGCGTAATGAACAAAAAAACGTTGAACTATGGGAAGTCATTTACATTATAGAGCCTGGACAAAGAACATTTGCCACAGCCCGTTTACTTAATTACGAATATCAATAAATCCGTTATTACAACCGAAAGGTTTTAATAAAGTCAGCAGGACTATAAACAGCAAAATTAAAAGGAAGAAAGCAAGAATGAATAAACCAGTTGAAATTAAAGTTACTGTTGCACCAAGTGTAATTAAATGGACTGATAAAAAAACAGGTGTTGAAAAACAAGCAGAATGTTTGGTTTTAACATTTTCAAACGGCACAACTCTAAATGTTTTAAGTGACCGTTACAACTACCGCACTTATGACTTTTTAAAAGACCAAATAAAGTAACAACCTGGGGCAGAGTTGCCCCATATGCAGGCAAAGAGTTCGCTACTCCTTCGCACTCTAAGCCTGTACCAATGGGAAGTTGTTTAATCCCCAAAACAACCGCTATTACAGTATAAAGCGAACTGTAATTTAAAAGGAAAAATAGCCAATGGCAGATAACAAAGAATTTAAGCCAACATTTAAGAAAGTTGATAAAATGACGGCTAACGAAAAAAAAGCCTATGACCAAGGCAAAATCACTGCAAGAAATCAAATTAAGGAAAAACTTGGACTACGCAAACCAAGTGACAAAAAGTAACAAACAAGGCTAAAAGCCTTGTTCGTGCAGGTAAGAAGGCTAAACCTTTAAAACTGCAAAATTATATTAAAAGGAAAAAAATGAAAAAAATTATTGCAATTATCATTATCGCAACAGTACTATCTGCATTATTCGGTCCTGCTGTATTGAGCCTGTTGTCATGGTGTTTCAGTACGTTAGCAAATATCACTAAATTTATTTTGCCATGGGTGTTTAATGCCCTTGCAGGTATATGTGATTTTCTTATAAAGGTACTTGCTTGGCTTGGAATTAAAGGAATTATTTAGGGGAAATTATGAAAAATAAAAAACAAAACAGTTTAATAACAAAAGGCAAATTATTTGTCTGCACAGTGTTGCTATTGGCAACAACTTTTATGTTTGGCGGTATATCGTGTTTATTGCCGAAAGCTGCACAAACAAAGTTTTCGGCAAGTGAACATGAATACACTTTTACGTCCCTTGTTAGTCCATTAACAACAGGCTTTACAGTAAATAAGATTATAGAAAAAAACAATAAACTATATCTTATTGGTGGTAATTTTGCAGTTTATGATATTGAAACTGTAACATTAAAGTATATAAATTGTCCGCATGGCACGGGACTAACTAATGCCGTGTACACAGCAGTTGAATATAATAACAAAATTTATTTTGGTGGTATGGGCGGAATTGCTGGCAAAATGGGAATTTTTGATATAGCAACCGAAACAATAACCTTGGTAACTTCGCCTTTTGGTACTAGTAACCACACTATTCAATCAATGGCAATTAAAGACAATAATATTTATGTTGGTGGACAAGAAGGTAAAATTGCTATATTTAATTTAGAAACACAAACTTTTGGAAGTTTGCTGTCCCATAATTTTCCGACAGGTACAAGTGGTGTTAGATATTTTCAAACAATGAAAGTTGTTGGGGACTACATATTCATTAGTGGTTGGAACAGTACTTTTGGTTATTATCATATACCAACTAAATCGTTTAGCAATATGATAACCTGCCCAGTTAATTTGATAAATGCTATGGTGGACATAGACGACAAACTATATGTTGGTGGTAATAGCGGGGAATTTGCAGTCTTTGATTTAAAAACATTGACTTTTGGTAGTAAATTAGCAACAACATTTGGAACAAATGCAATTAAAGCCATGTATGAATATGAAAATAAACTTTATATTGGTGGTGCAAATGGTGCATTTGTAATCTATGATTTAGAAACACAACTGTTTGGCAATTTAATGTCAAGTCAAATCAATACCGCAATCGGCTCATTTTGTGAAAAAGATTACAAACTCTATATTGGTGCAAATGCACAATTCGCTTCATTAAACTTGCCAAAGGTGATTTTGCCTTCTTATGAAATAACATTTAAAACTTATAACGGGGAAGTGATTGAAACACAAAATATTGAAACTGACACTTTTATTGAAAACTTGCCCGAAGCACCTATTCGTGCAGGTCACCGCTTTGCTGGTTGGTTAAGTGATAATGGAACAAATATTACTGACGCAGTAACTCGTAATGCAGTTTTTACTGCACAATATATAAAAACATTTAGCGTAGTGTTTAAAGATTATGACGGCAGTATAATTGACGAATTAGTTATTGACATTAACAAAACAGTTGAAAGTTTACCAACAAACCCTATTCGTACAGGCTATTACTTTATAGGCTGGGCAAGTAGTAACAATTTATTGCCAACTTCACAAATTACGCAAGATACAGTCTTCACGGCACAATATGGTTTTAAAGTAGAGTTTTATTATAAAGCAACATTGATTGGTACTAAATATGTAGTTGAAAATGGTTTTGCACCGCTTCCAGCACAGCCGGAAGCGGACTACCGCTATAATTGGGGAAAAGCAGGAAGCACAAAAATAACACAGGATACTGTTTTTGACGCAACATTAGAATATAAAGTGCAATTAAAATATTTCAAGTTAGAACGTTACACTATTGAAGAAAAAGGCAAGACATTTAACTATGACATGATTACTTATAAAACAACTTCACAATGGATTGCTGAAAATGAAAAAGTAAACATAAATGCATTTGATAGTGCAACATATAACATTTTGGGAACTGCTTATTATGAAACTTGCCCAGGCTTTACCTTCTTAGGTTGGGACTATGATTTAACGCAATCTATAACTAAACCGCTAACTATAACCGCTAACTATAAGTTGCCAACATTAAAGGTTAATTATTATAGTTCAAATGGTGTTCTATTTGAACAAAGGGAATATGACTTAATGCAAGCAGGCTTATTATTGCCTATGCCCGAGTTTAAAACGGGTGATTGGTGGGGTGAGTTCCGTAATATAATTCAAAATATTTTTAGACTAGATTTTGCAGGCTTAATAGACGACCTTTTAGCTGCAGATGCTGCTGCTAAAATGGCTAATCACTTAGTAAATAAGTATGACGACGAAACAAACCAAATATTCGTAATAATAGCCAAGGTTGATTTTAGAAGTGAAGTTAAAAAGGGTATTATGGGGGACTTGTCCGCAGACTTTGACAGCAACGGCACATTCATGCGTTTGCGTGGCAATCGTAATGCTAACAACCTAGTTCTTTACATGAACCCTATGAGCATTTATAGTTCAAATATAAACTATGAAATATCAATTCACTTTGGCATTTTTATAGACCCTGTGATAGACGGTATAAGTAATGTTATTAGCAATATTGGAAATGGCATAGGAAACTTTTTTTCAAAGATTGAAAATATAATAATAGTTTCTATCATTGCTTCTGTACTTATAGCAGTTATTGGTGTTGTTGCTTCTGCTTCTAAAAAGAAGTCATGATAACAATAATTTTCGCACCGCCAAGATACGGCAAAACCGCTTTAATGACGCACCTTGCAAACATGGAATTGTTCAATAGGCAACGTCATTTGCAAATGGTTAATGAGATTAAACAAAAAAATGCTAACGGCTTTAACTATACAATGCCTGTAACTCATGTGTGTGCAAATTATGATATTATCGGCAAAAAGTTTGGTTACTCACGTCGTCCATGTTATCGCATTAACCCCTTCCGTTTAGGTTACGCAAATAAAAATGTAAAAACGCATTTAACAGTTCCGTATGGTGTCTATTGCATAACGGAAGCACAAAAATATTTTAATAGCAGATTATCAAGATTTTATCCAAGTTGGCAAAGTAATTGGTTTGAACAACACGGACATGACTATTTAGATATCTATATGGACGTACAACGTCCTGGACTGATTGACGTTAATATTAGAGATTTAGCAACTTTTATTGAAATAAGAAGTTTGAAAATTCAAAACAATGAATGTGGCAAACCTAACAAATTAATTTGGAAGGTTAGGAAAATTGAAGACGCACAGGCACTTGATAAGTACCTTGCAAGCGGTAAACAAGACAAAACGTGTTACACGGAAGAAACAATCACAGCAGATTATAACGTGTTTGCCGTTTATAACAGCCGTATGTGTAAACCAAAATTCTATGACAAGTTCCTAGAAGAAGACAGTGATTTTGATATGAAAACGGCAGAAGAAGTTGAAGAAACAAAACAAGGATACATAAAGTTCTTAAAAGAATTTGACGACGAATTGCCACAAGACGTTTATAACGGACGAAAAGAAAACTTTTATATGCAGGGAGCAGGGGGATAAATGGAAGAACAAATAACGAAAATTGAACAACAAAAACCTAAACAGCATTTGTTTGAAAAACTTGACGCACTTGATTTTGTCGTTGACCGTGTAAACACTTCGTATGAAAACACGAAGGACACAGGGGATTATGTACCCGAAAAACCCAACAAAAGAATACATAAGGACATTTTTAAAGTATACAACGGCTATGTTAAGCAGATAACACCAGGTTTCTTTACAAGACTATTTCGTGCAATATTCCGCAAAAAGAACGCAATGCTTAAAGCCCTAGCCGAGCAAGGACGCAAGCGAAGTGAAGGTGTCAAGGAAGAAGGCAAGAGTGAGCAAAGCGAACGAATAAAAAGCGACAGCGGTTTATGCTTGCCCCTTGACACAGGAACAAGCGGACAGCCTTCCCAACACCCTACCGACCCAGCAATAGCCGGGGCGGTAGGGGTTGAAAGCCAAAAGGCAAGCGAAACGGACACACAACCAAGTGTAACGCACGCACCCACGGCCAGGGGCAAAGGCGGTAAGCCTGCGCGCCTTGCCCCTGCCGTGGTGACGGACGGCACGAAAGAGTGATAGATATGGGGGCTAGTACTACGTCCTAGCCCCCCCACTGACAACTGACAAACTTAAATTAACAAAAGGGGGTAAAAATGGACTATTCAAAGATACGTTCAAATTGGTGGTCTGGTACTTGTTATCATAAACAACAGTTAGACGAAATAATCACTTCAACTGACGTTCACAAATATGCTTACATATTACATGATAAAGACAAACAACCAAACAGCGAAGAATTAAAAAAACCACATTATCATTTTTTAGTCCATTTTGAACAACCGCAACGTGGCTCATGGTTTAAAGCATTTTCAACTGATGACATGGGACTGGTATTTATACAACGTTGTTCAATTCCTAAAAGTGCATATGATTATTTAATTCATGATACTCCTGCTTGTAAAAAAGAAGGAAAACACTTATACGACGCAAGCGAACGTATAAGTACTATTGAAAGTCTTGACGCACCCGAACAAGCCGAAGAAGACGAACACGTAGTTTTATATAACGACATAATGGAATTAGTAAATAAGCAAATAACCTTGCATGAACTTATCAAAAGAAAACCAAAGCGGATACATATGATTAGCAATATTAAAACCGCCTATGACTTACTGGCACGTGAACACAAATTTGATAATATCTTCCGTAATATAGAAGTTATATACATATACGGTCAAACAGGAACAGGCAAAACAAAATTTGTTGTGGACAAATACGGCTATCAAAATATTTATCGTGTAACTAAATATAATCATACCGCTTTTGACGGCTACAAAGGGCAAGACGTAATTGTCTTTGAAGAATTTAGAGAACAAATCAAAATTGATGAAATGTTAATTTATTTAGACGGACACCCAGCAGATTTGCCAAGCAGATATAACAATAAAGGTGGGTGCTATACAAAAGTTTATATTTTGACGAATTGGTCTTTTGAAAAACAATACGCAAGCATTAAGGCTACTGACAAAGAAACATATGAAGCCTTTATGCGACGAATAACTGAAATATATAATTTTGACGAAAGCAAAACAAAACCAATTTATACGAAAAAACCAAAAAATAAACAATTAGAAATGGACTTAACAAAGATACCAATTAACGATAAAGATTTACCTTGGCAGGGAAACGGATCAGAGGTAAAAAAGTAGTGTATGATAAATAAAGATAATATATAAGTGTAAAAGTTAATAGTATGTATATAACAAGTTAGTAAAATTTGAAGGATACAAAATTATCAAAAACAACGTATTTATATAAAATATGATTTTGATAATAATAAATTTGGAGGTGTAAATAATGCAACAAAAAGATTTTAAATCTAAAATAATTGAGAATGCTTTTTCTTGTGATGATGAAGAAATAAAAGAATATTATGAAGTTGAAGTTATTAATAATAAATATAATATACATGGAGTTTTAAAAGGAATGAAAGGCATTGTGTTTTATGATAAGCCAATTGATAATAAATGGCTTGTTATTTTCAAAAGCCAAAAAAAATCTCGTGTTTTAGATATTCAAATACTAGGAAATGATTTAAAAATAATTAAAAAACAACTATTCTAATAGATATCTGAAAATGAATAAAAAAACCAAATATTTTTTAATATTTGGTTTTTATTTGGAGTACTTTTGTATGAATTAGTTGTAATTTTTGTAAAAAATGTTATAGTGTATTAATCATTATGTATCTACATTATGTCATTTTATAATATTTTGAATACTACATTGGAGAAAAAATGAAAAACATTAAATATATTGATATATTTTCTGGTTGCGGAGGTTTATCATTAGGTTTACATAATGCCGGACTTGAAGGCGTTTTTGCAATTGAAAAAAATAGAGATGCATTTAATACATTGAAAACAAATTTAATTGACAATATAGAGCATTTTAAATTTTGGCCAGATTGGTTAAAAAAAGAAGAACATGATATTAAAGAATTAATAGAAGAGAAAAAAGAAAATTTAAAGGCTATCTCAACAGGAATCGATTTAGTAGTTGGAGGACCTCCGTGTCAAGGATTTTCTATGGCAGGGAAACGAGATTCTAAAGATAAAAGAAATAAATTGGTTGATTATTATATTAATTTCATTGAATTAATTAAGCCCCAATATTTATTTTTTGAAAATGTTAGAGGTTTTACTACCAGCACTATAACCTTAAACAAAAAGAAAATATTCTATAAAGACTACATTATAAACAAATTAACAAACTTAGGCTATTTTATCGAAAGTAAAATTATATCAATGAATAATTATGGAATACCACAAAAAAGAGAGCGTTTTATTTTAATTGGTACTCTTGGAAAGAAGATTGACTTTTTTGAAAAATTAGATGCTAATTTAGATACATTCCTAAAACATAAGAATATTTCTAAATATAATACTGTTGAGGATGCAATTAGTGATATAATAAAAGAAAATGGAACGGTTATTTGTCCTGATTCAAAATCATTTTTGTCGGGAAAATATAAAAATGCAAAAAGTAATTATCAAAAGTTAATGAGGACTAATAACAATAAAGAAATTCCAGATAGTCATAGATTTGCAAATCAAACTGAAAAAATAGTCAATTTACAAAAATACATGTTGCAGAATTGTAATAAAGGCGAAAGGATTACTCCAAAAGATAATATTGTTCCTGAATTAAAGAGAAGAGGAGTAACTGTTTTAGACCCAAATTAAACCTAGCCCTACCGTAACTTCTCACCCTGATGATTTTATACATTATTGTGAGCCGAGAATTTTAACTGTAAGAGAAATGGCACGCCTTCAAAGTTTTCCAGATTCTTATATTTTTAAAGGTAAATATACAACTGGCGGGAAATTGAGAGCAAATGACGTCCCCAGATTTACTCAAGTTGGAAATGCAGTACCTCCTCTTTTTGCGGAGCAAGTAGGATTAATTTTCAGGGAGGTGGCACAAGATGATAAACAATGATATGACTTTTAAAATAAGTTCTGCGTTAAAAAACATTATTGGTAAAGAATTAATAAACGATAAATTTATTGCTGTATTTGAATTAATTAAAAACAGTTATGATGCCGGTGCAACCCGAGTAGATATCATATTTGAAAATTTTAATTCGGAATTTCCTCAAATAATTGTTAAAGATAATGGTTGTGGAATGTCATATAACGACATAACAGATAAATGGCTTTTTGTTGGATATTCAGAAAAAAAAGAAAGAAATCAAACTGATGAGTATAGAAAAAGATTTAGAAGAAAAACTGCGGGAGCGAAGGGGGTCGGTAGATTTTCTTGTGATAGGCTTGGGAGCGAACTTACTATTTTTACAAAAATAAAAGAAGAAGAAAATGTACATAAATTAGAAATAAACTGGGATAAGTTTGAAGAAGACGATAAAAAAGAATTTGTTAATATCCAACTTAAATATAATAATATCAGATATCTAAATTTAGACGAAAGTGGTACAGAAATAGTAATTTCATCTCTAAGAGAAACCTGGAATGAAAACGATTTAGTTAAATTAAAAAAATCAATTATGAAAATAATTAATCCTATTGATGAAGAGGAGGATAATTTTCTTATAACTTTTAAAGTTACTGATGCAGATGATTCAAAATATTTCTTAAATACCTCGACAAATATTAAAAACAATAATAATAATAAAAATATTAATGGTAACATTGAAAATGATGTTTTTGAAAGATTAAATATTAAAACAACTAATATAAAAGTTAAAATAAGTGAAGATGGTTCGAGTATTATTTCTCGTCTTGAAGACAGGGGGAGTTTTATTTATGAAGTAACAGAAAAAAATCCATTTACATTTCTAAAATCTATTAAAGTTTTCCTTTATATGCTTAATCGAGAAGCAAAATCTACATTTACTAAAATAATGAATGTTCCTCCTATTGATTATGGTTCAATTTTTGTTTATAAAAATAATTTTAGAGTATATCCATATGGAGAGCCATGAAGTGACTTTTTTAATATCGATCAAAGAAAATCGCAAGGACATTCAAGATATCTCGGAACAAGAGAATTAATGGGCAGAATCTCAATAAAAGATAATGACAAACATTTCATTGAAACTTCAAGTAGAAATGCTGGTTTCGTAACTACAAGAGAATATTATGAGTTAATAGATTTTTTTATGGAAAAAGCCTTAAAGCCATTGGAAAAATATACAGTTGATATTATACGTTGGGGAGAACTGACTAAAGAAGAAGAATTAATGAATACTGGCAAGATTATTAATCCAGAGGATGTTAGCTTAGATGTTATAGAAAGCCTTGTAGGAAGTAAAAAAAGCAGTAGTAATATAATTGATATTAAATATAATAACGAGCTTTTAAAAACGTTAGACGTGAAAAGTCAAGATAACTTGGAAAACACAATAAGAAAAATAGAAAAACTAGCCTTTGAAACTGGCGGGAAAGAGATTGCCGAAATTACAAAAGCATTAAAAGAACAAGCAAAAGAACTACAAAAAGAAAATATTCTTACTGAAACGAGATTAAAAGAGACAGAAAAAGAAAAAGAAAGAAGTGAAATGCAGGCAAAAAATTTAAAATCGTTTCTTGGTAAAGACAAAGAAATATATGCCAAAACACTTCATACAATTGGAATAGATGCCTTAACAATAAAAGAAAGCATTGAAAATATTTTTATCGACTTTAAAGATTATATTAAAAATGAAGAATTAAAAAATAAACTAATATTAATTCACAAATTATCAGAAAAAATTGATTATGGTATAAAATTAAGCAACAGAGCAAACTTTGACCTAAATACAACAAAAATATCGGTTAATATAGGTGAATTTATTAAAGGGTACTGTAAAGAAGTAATTGGAAGCAATGCAAGAGACCTTTCTTTTAAAGTTATTAATAATGATGTAGATAGAATTACGAGAATAGACCCAAAAGAATTTGCTGTATTATTAGAAAATGTGATTTCAAATTCAAAGAAGTTTAATTCAACATTAGTCATTTTTGATATCAATAAAATAAATAGTAAGATAGAAATACAAATATATAACAACGGAGATCCTTTGCCAGAAGACATAACAGATTTAGATAAACTCTTTGAATTTGGGGTTTCAACAAAAAATGGAACTGGTATTGGTCTTTATCATATAAAGTCAATTGTAGAAAACCAATTAAAAGGTATTATTTCAATTGATAAAAATTATAAACAAGGTTTTAAACTAAGGATAATTTTCTAATGGATATTAAATTAAAAATTTTATGTGTTGATGATTCAAGTGATTATATTGCAGAATTAAAGAATAAAATGAAAAGAACCTTATCTAATTTAAACTTTGTTTTAAAACTAGATTATTTTGATGATTACGATGATTTTTTTTCAGAGAAAATTGAGAACAAGGGACCAGAGTGTTTTCACGAATACGATTTAATTTTGATTGACTTTAATTTAAATAGTGATAATCCAACTTTAAAAAATGGAACAGAAATAGTTAAGTCAATTAGAAAGAAAAATGTTTTAACTACAATCATATTTTATTCAAAAAATTATTCTGAAATGGTAGATTCGTATGGAAAAGCTAATTATGATGATGTAATATTGGAAGAACGAGAGTTTTTAAACGATAGGGTAACTTCTATAGCAAAAAAATTATTGATAAGAGATTTAAGCATAATTAGTATAAGAGGATTATTTTTAGATAGAACGTCGTACTTTGATTATGTCATGTTAAAATCTATAGGATATTTTGAAAAGAAACTTACACAAGCAGAAAAGGATTTTTTAGTAAAACTAATATATAAGTATAATAATATTTATGAGGACTTTAAAAACAACCACCAAAATTGTAAAGATTACTTATTTAAATTATTTAATGAAAAAACCAAAGATACTAACTTTTCTATAAAAAGCAAATATCATATATTTGATAAAATTATTAAGTATTTCAATGATAAGGTCTTAAATAATTTTAACTTATACTACTATACAAAGAATATACAACTTTTTAGAGATGAATTGGCACATAAAAAACTTGTCTATTCTGATGATAAAACAGGGATTGTTTTTTATAACTCAGACAATACTATGAACGTCTATAGTAGAAATAAATTTGAAAATTTAAGGAAAGAACTTGTTATATTTAATATTTTTTTTGAATATGTGGAAGAGAACATTGAGAATGACACTTTTAAACACAAATAAAAATCAACTTCGCCAATTTTTTGCCTAAAAACCGCATAGAGCGGTTTTTAAAATCCCATCCAAAAATATTAGGGGCGGGATTAGGGGCAAAATATTTAGATATAGTAAAACCACAATTTATTGTATTCTTTTGAGTTTGTAAATACATTATATAGTAGCATTATTGTAGTGTATAATGGTTCGAGTCCACTCAGTCCTACCAAAGAAAAGCCACTACATCAGTGGCTTTTTATTGTTACAATTTTTATGGTTTTAATTTAAAAAAATAATAATTTTTTAATAATTTTTTAACAATTAGATTATAAGATAAGTCATTACTAACTAAAAGGAGAAGATATGTCAGTAATCAAAATAGATAAATTAACCAAAGATTACGGCAACAGGCGGGGTAACTTTAATGTTTCGTTTGAAATTAACGAAGGTGAAGTTTTTGGATTTATCGGGCCGAACGGTGCTGGTAAAACAACCACAATCCGCCATCTGCTGGGGTTTAGTAAACCTAACAGTGGAGCAGCGTATGTTAATGGGCAAGAGGTTTGGGGGAATGCTCATATTACTAACCAAAGTATAGGTTATATCCCAGGAGAAATTAATTTTCCTGAAAATTTAAA
The DNA here is from genome assembly GCA_023690525.1 of Holotrichia oblita. Lineage (NCBI taxonomy): Eukaryota > Metazoa > Arthropoda > Insecta > Coleoptera > Scarabaeidae > Holotrichia > Holotrichia oblita. Next base: position 25,716 of record JALQSN010000296.1, on the reverse strand, counting down.
AGGAATGGAACTTATTAAATGGATTGCGGAACTTAAAGGAGCAAAAAATATTGATAAAGGCAAAGATCTTTTAGAGATGTTTGAATTAAAAAACGCAAGCGGTGATATTAAAAGAATGAGTAAAGGAATGAAACAAAAATTAGGCATTGTTTGTGCTTTTATTCATGACCCTAAAATTTTAATTTTGGATGAGCCAACAAGCGGTTTGGATCCACTTATGCAGGAAAGATTTGTTGAATTAATAAATAAGGCAAAAGCAGAGGGGAAAACAATTTTAATGTCCAGCCATACTTTTTCTGAGGTGGAAAAAACCTGTGACAGAGTGGCAATTATAAAAGACGGAGAAATTGTGGCAAATTTTCATATGAATGAAATTAGGCATAATAAGGACAAAACTTACAAAGTTAAATTTTTGGCTTCGGGTGAAAGTAAAAAAATGGAAAAGGAAAAACTAAATTTTGTTGAAGTTAATCACGAAAAAAACAGGGTGAAAGTTATTGTTAACGATAAAGACATAAACGGGTTTATTTCACTGCTTGGCAAATATAAAATTGATTATTTGTCTGAAATAAAGTTAACTTTGGAAGATTATTTTATGCAATATTATTCAAACAAAAAGAAAGGAGGAATAAACTAATGTTGTCAAAAACACTTTTAAAAAAGACTGTAAAAGATAATAAAAAAATGTGGCTGACTATTACGCTGATATTATCTGGAATGTTGACAATTTTTATTATGGCATCAAATGCAATGGCATCAAGAAATCCGCATATGGCGGAGCAAGGCGGCGGAATGCTAAGCAATTTTTATTCATCACTTGCAATATTTCTGCCATTAATTTACATAATTATGACAGCCAACAAACTTGTTGCTGCACAGGTTGATAAGGGTTCTTTGGCATATGTTATGTCAGGGCCAATGAAAAGAAACAAGTTTTCAATAAGTCAGGCATTTTTTCTTTTAACTTCTGTTGCTGCAATGTTTTTTACAATTACAGTTGTTGGAATTTTGGCAATTTTAATTTCTGGAGGCAGCATTGAAATTGGTTCATTTATTCTTCTTAACGTTGGTGCATTTTTATTTCATGCGGCAATCAGCGGAATCTCATATTTATCATCTTGCATCTTTAACCGTTCAAGCAAGTCGCTGGTGTTTGGTGCAGGTATTCCAATTGCCTTCTTCTTGTTTAGCACTTTGGCAGAGATGGACAGGTTGATAAAGGGATTTAAATTATTTAAATATATTACAATAAACACTTTATTCAGTTTTTCAGACATTATGGCATACAGTACAAACATGATTTGGCAATTTTCAATTCTTGCAATTATCGCCGCAGTTTGCTATACCGTGGGAGTAATGTATTTTAAGAAAAAAGATTTACCGCTTTAAGACAAATTTGACTTTGCAAAAAAAAGATATATAATTTACTAGTTGGAGGCTTAAGAAATAAATTCTTGAGCCTTTATTTCTAAAGGGAAATAACATGTTTAAAATTTTAGTTGCAGAAGATGAAGTGCATCTTAGAAATGTAATTTCAAAAAGTTTGCTAAGTGCAGGATATTTAGTTGTTGAATGCTGCGACGGCAAAGATGCATTAGAGGATTTTAATAGTCAGCATATAGACCTTGTAATTACGGATGTTATGATGCCAAAAATGGACGGTAATCAATTGGTTTGCGAAATAAGAAAATTAAATAAAGATATTCCAGTTCTTATGCTAACAGCGCTTGAAACTATTGATGATAAGGAAAAAGGTTTTAACAGCGGAATTGATGATTATCTTGTTAAGCCAATTCTTATGAAAGAACTTATTTTGCGGGTTAAAGCACTTTTAAGGAGATATAAAATAAACAGCGAAAACAAAATAAAACTTAAGAACACAACACTTTGTTTTAACAGTCAGGCTGTTACAATAAACGGAAAGCAAGTAGAACTTAATAAAAAAGAATTTTTGCTGTTATTTAAATTTCTTTCTAACCCTGATGTTATTTTTAGCCGTGAGCAATTAATGAACGAAATATGGGGATATGCAAGCGATAGCAGTGACCGAACTGTTGATACTCACATTCGCTGGATTCGTGAAAAAGCGGGCAGTTGTGATTATGAAATTCAAACCGTGTGGGGGCTTGGATATAAAGCGGTGATAAAATGAAAAAAGTGAGAATTAAAAAATTATCGGCAAAAATTATATTAACGCTTATTGGCATTCTTTTTGTTTTGTCGTTTGTTAGTTTAATTTTAGAAAGAATTTTATGGGCATGTGGTGTTATAACAGCCACAAAGCAAACAAATAATTGGGTTATGCGCCTTGCTGTTCCGGTGGTTGGTACAGTGATAATAGTGGTCTTTGCTTATGTGCTAAACAAATTGATTGTTGCAAGAGTTAGGAAATTAAATGACGCCACAAATGAAGTGGTAAAGGGGAATTATAATGTTTTACTGGATGTTAAAGGCTCAGATGAGTTATCTAAGTTAACTGAAAGTTTCAATACAATGACAAGTGAATTGAAGGCGAATGAATATTTAAGTAAAGACTTTATTAAAAACATTTCGCACGAATTTAAAACCCCGATAAGTGCTATAAAAGCTTATGCAGAATTAATTGAAACAGAATCTAACAAAAAATCGCTGAAAGAATATTCAAAGATTATTATGGAAGAAAGCGACCGTCTTGCTGCTTTAAGTAAAAGCATTCTTCAATTATCTTTGCTTGACAGCACAACACTAATAAAAAAAGAAGATAATTTTAACCCCTCAGAACAAATTAGTGGCATTTTAAGGCTGGTTCATGACAAATGGGAAAGCAAAAACATTGAACTGGATTTGCAGGTTGAAAGTTTTAGCATTACAAACAATGAACAGTTATTAAATCAGGTTTGGCAAAACTTAATAAGTAATGCCATTAAGTTTAGTAACAAAAAGGGTGTAATAAAAATTTTGCTAAAAAAGGGAATAGAAGGGTTTTGTTTTGAAATAACTGATAATGGTGTAGGGATTAAAGACGAAGATAAGGAAAAAATTTTTACACATTTTTTTATGGCAGATAAATCAAGGAATAGCGAAGGAAGCGGATTGGGGTTGCCGATTGTTAAAAAAATTATTGATAAACTTGGCGGGACAATAAATTTTGAAAGCAAAGAAGGTGAGGGCACCACATTTAAAGTGGAATTAAATTTTTAATGTGGTGCTAAAAACAAAAAGCGGCTTAGCCGCTTTTTGTGATTTTGTTAAAAGTAAAAATTATTTCTGTTTTGAAAGTTGGATTGTGAAGCAATTTTTTCTGATGCTTCGGCAACCGCCTTTGTTGGATGAACCGTTCCAAAAGGATGATTTGGAGGTGAATAAATTGAATAAAGTTTTAATGGTATTTTGCCAGTATTTGTAACATTATGCCAAGTACCAGCGGGAATAAATATTGCAGATTCTTCAAAAACTGGCTGCTGAAATGTTAGATTTTCACGTGTGCTGCCCATTTGAGTAACTCCTTGCCCTTGTTCAATTCGCAAAAATTGGTCTACATTTGGATGCATTTCTAACCCGATATCTTCGCCTGGCTTAATATTCATTAGAGTTACCAAGTAAGTGTTTTCCAGTCCACAATGCTGTGCGGTATGTATCGTTGTTGATTGCCGCTTTTGCAATATCAATCACAAAAGGATTAGGGCCATAATCTGTTTTCATGTTCATTGTTAATCTCCTTACTTTATCTATGAAAAGACTTGGAGAAATGACACGAATTTTTAATAGGACCATTAAATGCAGTGAGTTGCAGGATAACGAGAATTGTGATATATTTATGCATGTTGTTAGATTTAGATGAAGTGCTAAAATTTGCCACAACAAAACATGAAGGGCAAAAGCGAAAAACGGGTGAGCCATATGTCACTCATCCAATTCGTGTTGCGGAAATTGTAAAACGCCATAAAGGTCATTCCAAAAATATTGATATTTTGGTTGCCGCGGCATTGCTGCATGACACATTGGAAGACACCCTTACTTCTTATAGAGAACTTGAAGATAAATTTGGAGAGTCCGTTGCAGGATTAGTGCAGGAGCCTACAACAGCAAAATCGGCAAGTAAATTTTTAGGTAAACAAAATTATCTTTTGCACAAAATGGAAGACATGACAACATATGCCCTTACAATCAAACTTGCTGACCGTCTTGACAACATTAGCGATCTTAAAGGCTGTTCTGAAGAATTTGCAAAAAAGTGTATTTCAGAAACGGAATTTATTTTAAGTCATTTAAAAACACAACGCGAATATGGCAGCACACATATTAAGCTAACTGAAGAAATTGAGAAAAAATTATTTGAAGTTAAAAAAATGTTTTTGGAAAAAAAATAAAATATAAATTATTAAGCCTTGACTTTGGTTTGACTGTGTGATAATATTTGTGTATAAAATATTTTGTTAACAAAGGGGCATGCTATTTTATGGCACGCCTTTTTTAGTGGAAATAATTGGAGAAACACTTTGAAACTAATAGAATTAAAAATAAATGAAAAGATTAAGCAGGCACTTACGAGTATTGGATATACTGAAGCAACTGTTGTGCAGGAAAAAACTATTCCACATGTTTTTAGTGGTAAAGATGTTGTTGTGCGAAGTCAAACGGGAAGTGGAAAGACTCTTGCTTTCGGGCTGCCGCTAATTAACAATATTGATGTTGCTCAAAATCAAGTGCAAGTGCTTGTTATTTGCCCAACACGAGAACTTGCTGGTCAGGTTGCCGACGAATTAAGAAAAGCAACAGTGTTTATGCCTGAGATTAAGATAACCGCAATTTTTGGCGGGGCAGATATGAAGAAACAGATTTTAGCCTTAAACCAAGGTGCAAAAATTGTTGTTGGGACTCCTGGCAGAATAATGGACCTTATTAATCGCCGAAAATTAAAACTTAATGCAATTAAAACGCTGGTGCTTGACGAGGCCGACGAAATGCTTAATATGGGCTTTAAAGAAGATATTGAAAGCATTTTAAAGTCGACCCCGAAAATGCGGCAAACACTGATGTTTAGTGCTACTTTCCCGCCAAATTATTAAAGCGATAACAAAAAACTATCAAACTGACCCTGTTATGATTGAAGTTGGCGAAAACAATCAAAGCCTGAAAAATATTAAACAAAGTTATGTTTATTCTGGAAAAGCAGGAAAAACTGCAGATTTATTAAAATTGTTAAGTGATGTTAAACCAAACATAAGCATTGTTTTTTGCAACACAAAAAATATGACCGAACAAGTTAGGGATGCTTTGTTGGAAAACTGGCATAATGCAGTGGCTCTTCATGGTGACATGCGGCAGCGTGAGAGAACGAAAGTTATGCAGGAAATGAAAAAACAAAGCAACATAATTTTGGTTGCTACCGATGTTGCCGCAAGAGGCATTGACATAAAAAATGTGGATTACATTTTTAATTATGATATTCCTTACAATGTTGAATATTTTCTGCACCGAATTGGCCGAACTGCCCGCGCAGGGAAGTTTGGCAACGCAGTTACTTTTGTCAACACAAAATCTCAGGTGACGTTATTAAAGGATTATGAAAAACAAACAAAATCGAACATAGTTGAAATTGGAAACAATACTCCGAAAATTGAAGTAAACGAAAAAACTTTTAAAGGGGAATCACGTAATAACAGAACTAAACAATTTAGCGGCAAAACAAGTGATAGGGGAAACTATAAAAAAACAAACGCAAACTCTGAACAGAAGTTTGAAAGAAATAAACAAACAGGCAATAAATTTGATAGCCGAACTAGCCGACCTGACAATCGGACAAGCAATCGTTCCGATAATCGACCAAGCAATAGGTCTGATGATCGAGCAAACGGTCGTCCTAATAGTCAAACAAGCAAAAGAACCGATAACCGGTCTGATAGCAGAGTAGAAAATCAATCTGGCAACCGCTTAGGTAAAAAGTTTAGCGGCAAGACTGGCGGCCGTTCTGATAATTTTAAAAAAGATTTTAAGCGTAAATAAGCTTCTTAAATTATTTGCCGCAGGTTAGGCTTGGTAATTGACAAAATTGGCAGCAGGCGGTATGGTTATATACCGTGGAGAGATGTCAGAGTTCGGTCGAATGTGCCTGCCTCGAAAACAGGTGCCCAGTAACATGGGCCGGGGGTTCAAATCCCTCTCTCTCCGCCAAGAGCGTTAATGTTTGAACACCTAGAAAAATATCCTATATTTATTAAAGGTGTTGCAGGCGTTATAATAAAAAGGCAGTAAATAAATTACTGCTTTTTTTGTTTTATGGTAGAATGATACTATGAACAGAAAAGAACACATTGAAGAAATAGCAAGAGACTTTTTAGAAAAGAAATATGGTGATGAATATTGTTTAACAAATCTTATCAAAGGTGAATCACCAGATTATACTGGCAAAAAACTTGACTGCAAATCATTTGGTTTAGAGATTTGTGAAGCAACTTCTTTTCCATTTCTTCTACTGTTTGACAAGGGTTCTAAGCCCAAAAAGAACATAAAAAATATAGACGAAATTAAAACTGGTGTGGATAAAATTCTTCCTATGATAGCAGTAGATTTAAACGATGGTAAATCAAAAGCCTATACATATACTGGCGAAATGCCAAACATAGGTAAAGAATTAGTTGAGAAGGCAATTAAAACTATTACAGAACACTATGAGAAATTACAGCAATATAAAAATTGCGATACTTATGAGTTGGCTATAATTTTGCCCGCATTTGTTATTGGCGACAACTTTGATAATTTTGTATTGGCGATTTCACAATATTTTCCGAAAATGTTTAATACAGATAAAAAATATTTTAAGTTAATACACTTTGTTGACACGGGATATAAGTAAGGTACTACGGATTTCAGTTCAAATGTTAAATCATTTTTAATAGAACCATTATAAAATAGAAATTTCTTTATTTCTATTTATCTAAATCATTTTACCGACCTCACTTAAATGGCATATCTTTTAACTCTTGTTCGGTTAGCATAGTCATTTGAACACTCTTAATATTTCGTTTCTCATACTTCCAAACGCCTAATGCCGTAAAATGTATTATTTCGTGTATACGAGCTATAAAGGCTTTATAAACCTCAGGTGACAAACTTTGCTCTTCAGTATATAATTGACTTAAAGTTTTGTTTGAGATTATATAAACCTCTTCAAAGAGGCAACAAGTTGATATAAGTAGAATTCGTGAGTTCTACTTTTTTTATAATATTATTCAATATAATAAAGCCATTGAAATGGCTTTATTAATTTTTGCTTAATGATTTATTCTGTCGGACCGTCGGCAAATCGCAAGATTCTTATTGAAACGGCATAGTCATAATGTGGGTCTTCTATCATTAAATCCCCGCCACTATTACTATGAAGACTGATAGTATAGGGCACAGAGGTTATATTTATTAAAGCCCCAGATGAAGTATTCCCTATTACCGCTGAATTTGTTGATGGGGATAAAAATCTCCCGTTTTGTAATAATCCCACTGCAGGCATTGTGGTATTATTGCTTGCTAAATTGAAACTCCATTCCACATGATATAAACCAGTTTTGTTTACTGTGAATGTTGTACTAGGTGCCGTGAAACTAATGTTATTGCCCACATTATCTGCCAATGAAAATACGAAATTATCATTTCTAGCAATCGTTTGTTTAGTACCAACTGCTTCTAAATAACTGGATAAAAATGGTTTTTGCGGACCTGGTTCACCTTGTTCACCCTGTTCACCTCTATCACCTTTAGGCCCCATTTCACCAGGTTCGCCCTTATCTCCTTTAGGCCCTTGTGCTCCAGGTTCGCCTGGTTCACCTTGTGCACCGGCGCATCCAGTGTCACCTTGAACCCCTTGCGGACCTGTTTGACCTTGTTCGCCCATTGGACCCATAGGTCCCTCAGGACCCATAGGTCCAACTGGTCCCATAGGACCTTCAGGTCCTGCATCACCTTGCGGTCCGCGGTCACCTTTATCACCTTGCGGTCCACGCGGACCAACCGGTCCTGCAGATCCTTGCGGTCCTGGATTTCCTTTTGGTCCTTGTGGGCCAGGGCATCCTGCATCACCTTTAGGACCTTGATCACCTCTTACGCCCTGAGGACCTTCTGGGCCTTCGGGTCCAGTTGCTCCTCTAGGGCCAGGCATACCTTGACAGCCTTGATCGCCTTTTGGACCACGTTCTCCAGGTTCACCTCTTAAACCTCTAGGGCCTGGTTCACCTTGAAAACCCCTTGGCCCTCTAGGTCCAGGTTCACCTTGATCACCTTTTGGACCTGGACATCCTGGACGGCAAGGGCAGCAGTTATTTTGGTTATTTTGAGAACCATTACCATTGCAAAAACGGGGGCTTCCATCATTAAATCCTGCACTGTTTTGCTCGCTGTCATTAAAATAATTAAACATATTTATTCTCCTACATATAGCCGAAAGGCAATATGTAAAAAGAAGATATGAACTTTACTATAATATATGAATTTTATTAAAAGAGAGTGATTAGGTTTTGGGCTGCATTTTTGTTTTGACTTTTTGGTGCTGGGTTTACTATACTTAAATTATAGGTTTTTGCACAAAAGGAAGAGACGATGACTAAGTATCCTAATTTGAAGAGTTTGAACACTTTTTATAAACCGCACAACAAAAGAATTGTTTTGTTTATTTTATTAACCTTATTGGCTGGTGGTGTGGCGTTAACTTTGCCATTTGCATCATCGCAGATGATTATTAATTTAACAGCCGGAAAATATTCTGCAATGATAAAATTTTCTTTAATTTTGTTTGTGCTTGCTGCTTTGGTGGTGTTGTTTGGTTTTATTGCAGATCTTATTCACACAAAAACAGTTAATAAGTTATCGTTTGATATTCGCCGCACGCTTGCTTATAAAACAATAAACATGAATTTATCAAGCGTGTATGAAAAAGGTTCGGGATTTTTTTTAGAACGTTTAAGTGAAGACAGCCGTGAAATAAGCACGGTGCGTTTGAACATTTACAGTGCAATAATTGACATTGTTATTAATCTTGGGTTTATCGGTTATATTACGGTGCTTAATCCGTGGCTTAGTTTAATTTTTGCTGTTGGGCTTGCTGTGCTGATTTTTTTGGAATATTTTCGTGTTTCACGTATGCTTGCCAACCAAAAGAAAACCAAACGTGCTTTAGAAAAAGTTAAGGCAGAAGAAACCGAAATTTTGAAAGGTTTAAAAGAAATTAAGGGTATTGGCGCAAGAGAGGCAATTATTGAAAAACATTCTGAAGCAAGCGGAAATCTTACCAGCCTTAGGGTTAAGCGTAATATGTTTAATTTAAAAATGCAGGGGGCTATTAATCTTGTTAAATCTGCAATTGATTTAATTATTTTGTTGTTTGCTGGCTTGGTATTGCTGCCGCAGGGTGCAATTGAACTTGCTGCAGTTTTGGTGGTGTATAGTTACAAAGGCAATATTTACGGTCTTATTGCTGGAATTGCAAAAATTAAAGATACGTATGTGAATGGAGAGCTGGCCGCTAAACGTATTAATGATGTTGTGCAAGCGGTTGAAGAAGAAACAGACAATTTTGGTGTTGCAACATTAAAAGATGAAATGCATTCAATTGAGTTTAAAAATGTTAGTTTTTCTTATGTTGAAAACCGTCCAATTTTAGATAATATTAGTTTTAAAATTGACAGCCCGTGGGTTTATGGATTTGTGGGCAAAAGCGGCAGCGGTAAATCTACAATATTCAGTTTGCTTACTGGGTTTTATAAACCAACAAAGGGTGAAATTTTTATTAACGACACTGAGTACAGGTCGTTATGTGAAAAAACAATGCGAGAAGGAATAACTCCAGTTTTGCAGGACCCATATATGTTTAATGACACAATAATGAACAATATTCGGTTTGCTAAAGAAGGAGCCTCAGATGAAGATGTTATGCAGGCTTGCATGCAGGCACATATTCACGATGAAATTATGTCTATGAAGGCAGGGTATCAAACAATTATTGGTGAGAATGGTTCAACAATAAGCGGCGGTCAAAAGCAGCGGCTTGAAATTGCACGGGCATTGCTTAAAAGCACCAATGTTATGCTTTTTGATGAAGCGACTAGCGCGCTTGATAAGGCTAATCTTGAATATATAAACGACTTAATTTTAGAACTTGGAAAAAATAAAATTATTTTTGTTATTGCACACAGGCTTGGTGTTATGCGTAAGTGCGACAAGGTTGTTGTTTTGGACCAAGGTAAAATTTTAGCAGTTGCTCACCATAACAAACTGTTAGAAACATGCGACTATTATGCCGAACTGTTTAGCAAAAGCGCAAAAGGTGAGCAAAAGGCTGATTAATAAAGGACAATTGTGCCTGTTTTGGAAACAGGTGCCCAGTAATTGGGCCGGTTTAAAATCTCTCTCCGCCAACTAAGTAATTGAATAAACCATTTTGAATATTAAAAAAGCCGTGGTACGATTAATTTATGAAACCGAAATATGGAACTTGGATAAAATTAAAAAAACTTTTGTTTTTTGATTTTATTTTTGTTTTGATTGTTGCTTTTGCTGTTTATATAAATAATATTTTTGCTAAAATTATTTTGTTTTTACTTGCAATACTTTTTGGATATATAGGTGTAATTTTAACACTGTGTTTTTATTATTTTTCGTTAAAGGGATACCAAGATAAAATTCATAAGGTAATCGTTGACAAAATTAGGTTTAGCAATGACATACTTATTCTTGATGTCGGTGCGGGCAGCGGCTCTTTGTCAATTAAAACCGCAAAAAAGAATAATCAGTTTATGGTAAAGGCTATTGATTATTGGGGAAATGATTGGGGGTATTCGAAAGAACAATGCATTAATAATGCAACAATAGAAAATGTAAAAGAACAAATAGAGTTCATTAATGCATCGGCATCAAAATTACCATTTGACAATGAACTTTTTGATATAATTATAAAGGTTTGTCTTACTTTTCACGAAGTAAAAGATACAGATGATAAAAGTGTTGTAATTGCAGAATCTTTACGAGTGTTGAAAAATGGTGGGCAATTTATTTTTTTTGATTTATTTTACAACAAAAAGATATTTGGCGAGTTCAATAGTTTAATTGAAAAAATGAAAAAACAAAACATTGAGATTTTAGAAATAACACCAATGAATGTACTTTTTAATAAGTGTCCAAAACTGCTATTGCATAAAAAAGTATTGGGACATGGTGCTTTAATAATGGGACAAAAAATTCCGCTAAGAGAATTAAAATGATTAAAACTATAAAACTTGCAGACGGCAAAGTTAAAGAACTTGCCCACGAGTTGCTAAAACAAGTCATTACACCCAATGACATTGTTGTTGATGCCACAATGGGCAACGGATATGACACAGTGTTTTTGGCTGGGCTTAGCAAAAACGTTTTTGCGTTTGACGTTCAGCAAAAGGCTTTGGACGAAACACGAAAGCGGCTTGGTGGCAAACCTTGCACATTAATAAAAGACGGACACGAAAACGTGGATAAATATGTTAAAAGTGTTAAGGCGGCAATTTTTAACTTGGGATATCTGCCTAATGCAGATAAATCAATTATTACCTTGCCGCAAACCACGCTGCAGGCATTAAACAAGTTAAGCGAAATATTAGCGGTTGGCGGTCGCATTGCCATTGTTATTTATGCAGGTCACAGCGGCGGGGAAGAAGAAAAACAAGTGGTGCTAACTTGCGCAGAAGAACTTGATAAAAAAATGTGGAGTGTAACGCATTATATTCCGCAAGATAAAAAGAATCCGCCAACATTGTTGGTGGTTGATAAACTTGTTGTGAAAGGCTAAATAAAACCATTGACAAACAAAGGGTTTATTAATATAATGTAACCATTGTTTGGGTAACCAAATTATCGTGGGGGTATAAATTATCTGGCTAGAGCACCTGCCTTGCAAGCAGGGGGTCGTGGGTTCAAATCCCTTTACCTCCACCAATTAACCGCTTAAAGCGGTTTTTTAATGCATTTGAAGCAGATTTTTATAAGTATTATTTATAAAATTTACTAGTATTTGTCGTAAGTTTGGCGTAAATCTTTGTAACTTTGGTAATTAATATTAATTTATTATTTATCTAACTTTGCAAGTATTCTAAACTATGTTATACTGATAAAAAATAAAGGAATGTTATGAATTTACCAAGCGAACAAATACGAGCAGATTTGAGTTTAGATATAGCACTTGATCAACCATTAACCTCTGATGCGATTATTGATACTCTACAAAATTGTTTAGGAAGAAATAATTGCAGTTTAGAGAATATAGCAAATAAAAAAACTTTTGTTTATAATAGCCCAAGAGGAGTAAAAGAAATATTATTATTTGCAGCGATTACATATCTTGGCGGTAATGGGCAACACGCTATATTTAAGAAGCGCATTCAGTTACAAAAAGTATTTAAAGAAATTTATAATGAAGTTAAAGACAACAAAGAGTACAATGTGCGATTTATCGGTGTTTATCACTATAATAAAAACATTATTTTTGCAGATTTTCTTAAAGAAACTTATTTAAAAAAGAAAATGAATAATTCGGCTGCACATATATATATAAATGATCTTTTTCAAGCAATGAAAAATGGAATATTTGAAAAAATAGATAATTTTGGAAACAAAATTGTAACTATTCGTTATGGCAAGTTTAAAGCATATTTAAATAACGAAATTGAAACAAAAAACGAACTTTTTAATATTTTTGAAAGTTTTAATCAAGAATTTAAATTTAATAACTGGGTTAACGCTCAAAATGCCATTCTTGAAATGTATAAAAATAATTGGCCTCAATGGAAGCAGACTGAGTGGGCTGGCTGGTATGTTGAATTTAAAATAGATAGTTTTATTCAAAAGAATAATCTTTCTGCGATTATTAAGTATGTTGGAAATAAGCAAAAAGGAAAAAATGAACTTGACTTTGATTTATGGTTTGATAAAGATAAATTTTATGGTGATTTAAAGGCAAGTGACACAGGGTACGAAGTTTCGCCTGGAAATGATAAAGATGCATTTTTAGAATGTGTTAACCAATTTGATAAGTTTTGGTATATTATTTATGAACATAACACTATAAAAGACACATCACGAAATTTTGAAGCCACAAAGTTTAGAGCGAATTTTATTAAAAACAACGGATATTGGGACAAGGGTAAACAATTTGACGAGATGAGTTACTCCGCTCGTATGAAAAATCAAGTAAAGTTTGTTAATATGATTATAATTGAACTTAATAGAATTAATTTTAGAGAGGCTTTGATAGACTTTAATCAAGGTCGCCAACCGAATGGTTCTACAAGAAAATCTAAGTTTGCAATAAATAAAAAAAATATTGACAACTTTGTTGTTTATAGGTATAGAGGAACAAATAATGCAAAGGAAATTTAAATTTATTGATTTATTTTGTGGTATTGGTGGATTCCATCAAGCATTAAAAAATTTTGGTGGGAAGTGTGTTTTTGCTGCTGATATTGATGAAAATTGTAATAGGGTTTATCAAAAGAATTACAATATAAACTCCAATAATGATATAACAAAAGTTAATGAAAAAGATATACCAAATCACGATGTACTATGTGCAGGATTTCCATGTCAAGCCTTTTCAAAAGCAGGGAAGCAAGCAGGTATAAATGATACTCGCGGAACTTTATTTTTTGATATTGCAAGAATATTAAAACATCATAAAACACAATATATAATTTTAGAAAATGTTAGAAACATAATTACACATGATGGAGGAAATACTTGGAAAGTTTTACAAAGCAGTTTAAAGGAACTTGGATATCGTTTAACTTCAAAACCTTTAATACTTAGCCCTTACCAATTTAAGGTGCCTCAATTAAGAGAACGTGTTTATATACTTGGTATCTATGATCCTAAAAATGTTGATAAACCTTTAAAAATAGAATTACCAAAACTTTATGCAAAAAAAGATAATTGCATTTATAGCATTATAAAAGAACCTGTTGATAAGAAATATTATATTAGCGAATATGAGAATAAAATTTTAACAGCCTGGGATGAGTTTTACAAGAAAATTAAACTTAAAACTATTGGCTTTCCAATTTGGTATGATTATTTTAAAGTAAAATCTAATAGTTCTATGCAAGTTTGGAAAAGAGAGTTTATTGAAAAAAATAATAAATTATATTTAGATAATAAAAAATTTATTGATACATGGGAAAAGAAATATAATTATCTAAAAGATTTTAAGCCAACTCATAGAAAATTAGAGTGGCAGGCTGGAACAAAGATAAGTTCAATATGGGAAGGGGTTATTCAATTAAGACCATCAGGCATAAGAGTTAAAACTCCCGATTTATTTCCTGCGTTAGTGGCTATTGTGCAAATACCAATTATTGGTAAATATAAGCGTAAGTTAACTCCAAGAGAGTGTGCAAGATTACAAAGTTTTCCAGAGGACTTTATCTGTGATGAAAATGATTTACAGGCTTATAAACAATTTGGGAATAGTGTTAATATTGAAATATTAAAAGCCTTATTTGAGGAATTAAAAAAACAGTAGCAGTTTTTGCCATTATAACTCTTAATTAAGTTAAGCCAATATTGGCGTAAGGCTGTCGTAAATATTTCTAAACAACAAAATATGGTATCAATAGTATATTATCACAACAATATGTTGTATGAAAACAATTCTTGCAAGCAGGGGGTCGTGGGTTCAAATCCCTTTACCTCCACCAAAATAAAAAGCCTGGCTATATGCTAGGCTTTTTTGTTTGCAAGTTTGTTTTGTTTGTTAAGTTCTGCGGCTAATTTGCCAATGTGATAAATAACACCGACACTGGCACACAAAATTATTTTTGGCAAATTGAATATTATTCCTTGATAAATGGTTAGAAATATTCCATCGAAAAAGCGGAAGTTAGGGAAGAGAGAGTAACTAATTATATCTATCAACACGCTGTAGAAAAGAAATGAAAGAGTTGACAATGCAAAGTTTGCTTTTTTAAACCGACTTAGCACAAAGCTTAGAACACAAATAAGAGAAATGTTAACAAGCGGGAAAGCTAAGCCAAATGAAAAATCTGTTGTTGCAATCATATAGGCCGCCAATAGAACAATGGCGCTAGTATTTACCCACCATCTTGTTTTAAGGCTTGCGGCAAAGAGCAGCAGAGTTGGAAATGCAATTGTAAGTAGGTTAATAATAAACTCCTTTTAATGTTGTTTATGGTAGCACAGGTTTTTTTGTTTGTCGATTAAAAATTAATCTTAAGGCACTTTGTTGTTTGGTTCTTGACTTTTTGTGTTTTATGGCACATACTATAAACAGGGTTTATTGGCAAACCTGCTCACACGTGCAAAGATTTCATCAGCCATTGTAGATAATGCAAACCATCAGCTCAAGGGACTTATTATCTAGCAAAAAAGAATACGTGTGCCAATCATAGATAGTGAGTTTAATTTAAGAGCAGGAGGTATGGTATTATGCTGCATATTGATTATTTCAAATTGCAATCAAAAAATCTTGTAAGAGATTACAAAACACAATTTAAGGGGAAAAGCGGGGACGTATTTTCATATAGGCCACGCTTTTTTGATGTTGACCAAATTGTGAAAGACTTTAAAATTGATGAAACTAAAGATTTAAGTTTAATGAAGGCACAACACATTGTTGCACAACTTGCGGGATTTAAAAAATGGACAGATTTAATAAAGGCTACAGAATTTCAGCTAGAACTTGGAAAATTATTTTTTAATAACCGCATAAGTAAAACAAAAGAAAAAATTGAAGGAACGTTCAAAAAATCTATGGTAAAAGCCAAACTAAAAGATGGGCAAATGTTGTATTTTGAATTTGGTGAATGGAAAGGATTTGAACATGATATTGTAGAATTAAACTGTAATTATATAAGTAACATTAAAGATTTTTCGCCGCTTTCTAAACTGATAAACTTAAAAGATCTCCAAATGATAGCGGTGGGAATAAAGGACCTATCTTCAATTTCAACTCTTTATAAACTTGAAAATTTGCAACTTGAAATAAATGAAATAAAAGATTTAACTCCGCTTGAAAATCTTACTAATTTAACACATCTAAACGTTGCTGAAAATTTAGTTGAAGATATTTCTCCGCTTGCAAAATGTAAAAATCTTGAAACGCTGTATATTGATGATAATTTGGTAAAATCGCTTTCACCACTAGCCAAACTTAAAAAGCTTTCGGTTTTAGATTTTGTGTTTCAAAGACCGTTTATAAATGATTTAACTCCATTAAATGAAATAAAAAATTTGCGTATTGTTGTGTGCAATGGTGAATTTGATGGCAATGTTGCAAGTTTTGAGCAAATTAATGAGCGTATAAAGGCAGGCAAGGCGGTTGCTGGAATAAAGAAATAGAGAACCTAATCATTAAAGAATATTTTAAATACTATTATTTAATATGTTTTTTGCTTCACAAGTTTTTGGGTTTTTGGGTTTTTGTTTTGTTTTAATTGCAATGTCTCTTAAAGTACATCGTAAACTTTTGTTTTATAAACTTATTTCAACATTTTTTATTTTATTAAGTTATGTTTTTATTGGCTCGCTTGCAGGCATTTTGATTGCGGTTGTTTCGTTTGCAAGAGGAGTTATTGCAATTGGAATTACTTACAAAAACAATGTTAAATTAAAGAAATTTATCAATATATTTTTTATGCGTTTTAACAATAGCATTAAATTTAATTTTCTGGAAAAGTGGCTTAAATGTTCTTTCAATTTTGATTAGTTTAATATCAATTTTTTGTTTTTTTCAGACCCAAATATTTTATATACGTTCAATTTCAATTTTGGTATCAATTTTAGAGATTATTTTAAACATAATAATTTTAAATCCCATTAACATTGTTATTGAAATATTTACAATTTCAAGTTGTGCTTATGGAATTTTAAAACATGATTGTTTTAGATTAAAAGTTAAAATCCGCCGCCATTAAAAGCGTTTTATGTGTATTAAATCCCAAATAGGAGAGGTCTTTTTGTTTTGCAAATATGTAAATCGTGAGTACAATATTAGTAAAGGAGATAAATTATGCCTCCGTTGGAAGATGGTATGTTGGAGTTTATGTTTGGGCATCTAAGTGCTTTGGTTGCTCTTATTATGTTTGTTTCTTCGTTTTCATTGAAAAACAAAAACAAAATGCTTATAGTTACTTCAATTGCAATGGGGTTTTATGCATTAAGCCTAGGACTGTTAGGCGGATATCTGGGAACTGTGTTGATTGTGATTGCAGCGGTAAGAGGGATTTTTCTGTTTAATATTGATAAAAAGAAAAAGTCTTATAAATATATAGTTTTGGGGATAAACGAAATTTTGGTTATTGTTGCTTGCATCTTGCTTTACAACTATGAAGGTTGGTTTGCACTGGTGCTGCTTGCGTCTAACTTGTTGGTAAGTTTTGGCATATGGCAGGATAATCAAGTATTCTTGCGTGTTTGCACATTAGTTGACGGAATTGTTTGCATTATTTATGCGGTTACGTATGCGGCATGGATAAACATTTTTATTGAAGCGCTGCTGATTATTGCTAGCATATATTTTATAGTTAAATATGTGCAATGCGACGAAGATATGGACAAGAAAAAAGCAAATCAAAGAATTTCGGTTTTGCAAGAATAGATGAAATTGATAAGTGAAAAAATAAACAAAAGAAAATTTTGGATTGTTGCAACAATTGTTTTTGCTTTGTTTGTTGGATTAATGGCGGTATTCACTTTTTTTGATTATCAGGTTGTTGAAACTCTTTATAATCCTAATTCATTGTTTGGCAAATTTTTTAAATACGCAGGGGCGGTTCCTCCAATGATTTGCGGAGTTTGTTTAATAATATGTTTATTTTACAGAAAAACAAAAACAGGGAAAAAACTTCTTTATATTTTAATTATAGTTGTTCTTTCTTGGGTTATGGAAATTGTACTTGTTCAACTTCTAAAACTGTTTTGGGGCAGGGCAAGATTTACCGACACTGGCAGTTTTACTGAGTGGTTTATTCCAAATGGAATTACAGGATTTAACTCCTTTCCGTCTGGTCATGTATCCAGCGCGGCTGCTATATTAGGTTTGGTTTTACTGTGTCTTTGCTTTGACTTTAAAAAATGGAAAAAATGGGCAATTAGTTTGTTTGCTTTTGCATTTGTGGTTTGTACTGCTTTATCACGTATGGTATTAGGTGCACACTATCCAACTGATGTTTTATTTTCTTTTTTCACTTCGCTTGCGATGTATGTTATTGCTGTGCTTATAACTGATAAGATTTATGCAAAGCAACGAAGAGTTTTGCCAAAACAAAAAGCCTAGACAGGCTTTTTTAAATTCATATAAATTAATTTTTAAAGGATCGTTTTCTTTTCGCTGCGGCACTTATTTCGGCATAGTTTTGATATGGAAATTGTTTTGCACTAACTGTGCTAAATTCTTCTTCCATTGTTTCCCACGGAAAGAAATATATTTTTTCAAAAATATCCAATTTCTTACATTCATCAATAGATAATGTTTTGGTATGATTTGTTAGTTTCCCAAAGAATACCGTTTTTGTACCTTCATTCTTTTGGAAAGAGTAGTCCATGTAATCTGCTGCATAAAGTATGGTTGCTTTTGGCAGTTTGTTTTTTATGTCTAAAACCGCTTGCGATCCAGTATTGCCAAAACAATGGTCTTGTTCCACAACTAAGATGGTTGCATTTTCAGCAATTCCTTTTGCGTTAAAAGGCAAAATATTCTTAAGTATAATATCCTTTCCGTTATTTTCAAAAAAATATTTATATTGCATAGGCACAATTTTAAGAACACCAAAGCGGTATGCCATATAACTGCCACCAGTTAACCCCCCACGCAAAATTGGGACAATTACATCAACATTCAATTTGCTTTGTTTTAAATATTTTTCAATTTTATCTCCAAGTATTTTTAGTGTTTCGCCATAATCGTTCCAAGAAAGGCGGACGAAATCTTCTTTTTTATATTCACTTAATAAACTCATGAATTCTCCTAATGTAAGATTATAACATTAAAATTATAGCATGCAAATAAAAAAGGCGTTGAGCCTTTTTTGTTATTAATAATTATCTATTAAATTCTTCTTTAACTGTTTTTGCAAATTTGAATTTTGGGTCATTGCATGCTGCAATTTTTACTTTTGCTTTTGTAAGTGGATTAATGCCTTCTCGGGCTGGTTTTTTCTTAAGTTCAAAGTTGCCAATCCCTGTCAATGTAATTTTTCCGTCTTTTTTGATACTGCTTTTCACTGTTACCCAAAATGCGTCAAACGCACGGGTTGCATCTGCAACTGTTGTTTTCATTTCAAATTGCGTAGAGTGCCAAGAAGTCTGTTTTTTTAATCATAGTTTTTCTCCTTCCTCAATGCTTTGCACCGAGATATTAAATTATAACAAGTATTATCATAAAACACCAAACAAAAACTTGTATTTTATTAAAAATGATGGTAAAATTGCCTGTAAAAGAGGAGAAAATGAGCACAAATCAAACAAAACAGCAACAAGCACCGCAAAAGGTGGAATTGGACGAATTTGATGTCCGCATGAACAAAATTTCAGAAATTGAAAAAGTTGGCGGAGTTGTGTATAAAGCAAAATATAATTGTACGCATAAATTAGCAGATTTAACAGATTTGCCTTTAGGTACAAGTGTTAGTGTTGCCGGCAGGGTTATTTTAAAAAGATGTTTTGGCAAACTTATTTTTGCACAAATTTATGAAATTGAGGGAATTAAACAAATAAGCCTTTCTTTGGCTGATGTTGGGCAAGAGCAATTTGACCATTTCAGGCACATGGTGGATCTTGGTGACTTTGTTGGTTGCACGGGAAAACTTTATAAAACTCACGTGGGTGAATTAACTGTTGAAGTGCAAAATTTTGAATTGTTGAGTAAAGCATTAAGAGGCCTTCCTGAAAAATTTCATGGACTTAGTGATATTGAGGTTAGATACCGTCAGCGTTACCTCGATTTAATTGCAAATGAAAAAATTCGCTTTGCTTTGCTTACACGGTTTAAAGCCTTAAGATTTATTCGAAGTTTCTATGAAAAGCACGGATTCTTGGAAGTTGAAACGCCTGTGCTTCAACGCTCTGTTGGCGGGGCATTGGCTAAGCCATTTATGACGCATCACAATGCACTTGACATTCCTATGAATCTTAGAATTAGCCCTGAGTTATGTTTAAAAAAAGTTCTTGCTGGTGGGTTTAACAGAATTTTTGAAGTTGCTAAGGATTTTAGAAACGAAGGTTTAAGCCCTGATAAGTTGCAGGAATTTACAATGATTGAAAGCTACGCAGCATATTGGGATTTTGAAGACAGCATTAAATTTTACACAGAGCTTTTCCGTGAAACCGTTAATTTTGTTTTTGGCAAATATGAATTCACTTATCAAGGACAAACAATAAAACTGCCTGAAAAATTTGAAAGAATTAATTACAGCGAAGAACTTAGCAAAATTGTTGGATTTGATATTCTAAAAGAAGACGACCCAGAGCGTTTCAAGAAAATTGCTATTGAAAAACAGTTCTTAACTGCCGAAGAGTTAAAAGAAGTAAAAACTGTTGGCGGCGTTATTGATTTAATTTATAAAAGGAAGATGCGTCCTAACATTAAGGGGCCTGCAATTTTGTGGAATTATCCAAATCTTGTTCCTCTTGCTAGGTTTAGCGACAAAAATCCAAAAATAATTGAAATGTTTCAAATGGTGTTTGACGGCAAAGAATTTGTTAAGGGATATAGCGAACTTGTTAATCCTATTCAACAGCGAAAAGGATTTGAAGACCAAGCAGAAGCTAAGAAGAAAGGTGACGGAGAGGCAATGGATTTTGACGAAGAATATTTGCTTGCAATGGAACATGGCTTTCCACCTTGCAGCGGCATTGGCTTTGGTGTGGACATTTTTATGCAAAACATTTTAGATCTTGAAAACATACGCGACACAATATTCTTTCCAATAATTAAAGATGTTAAATAGAAAAATCCCCTAGGGGATTTTTTTAATGGGTATTGATTTCATAGTGTAAATATGCCATAATGTGGGGTAAAAAGGAAACAAGGCTGTTCCACTAGACGGAGGAGGAAAATTTTAATGGAAAAAACAGAATCAGTAAAATATCCTTTTGTTTTTAGGCGTGATCAAGCACTAATGTTGCTTTTGTATCATGGTATGAAAGCAAACAAACTGGAATTTACCAGGGCGGAAGTGGATGAGTTTTTTGACAGAGTTTTAGCCGACTTAAACTTTGGTGCTCACTTGCGTACAAAAGCAACAGGAATAAAACAAGAAGTTATATGTGAAGATGTTGGCATTGATGAAAAGATTTTGAAGCATGCACATTTGGTGCCATATAAAAAAGCATTGAGTATTCTTTCTTGGTGCGGTTTTTTTTGTGATTTAGACGAGTTTATTGAAGATGAATATAAAGTGCTGTCAGGTCAGCTGAAAGAAGAATATGAAGGTTCTATGTTTCAACTGCTTGCATTGCCGATTCAAGAAAGCGAAAAATTTAGGTATTTGGAACCATTAGAAGAAGACGCTGATTACACAATAAAAATAGACAAGAAAAAAATTGAAAAATATATTTCTTACGGTGAAGGGCGGGGAAAAATTCTTTTAAACTATGTGGAACCATTAAATATTGATGAAAGAACAAAAAAAACTTTATCGATTTTAAACCAAGTTGGTGTTTATGAATTTGAAGCGGACAAAATAGAAAACGGTAAAGAAATTTTTGCAGACAGTTTTTACAGAATTAGAAGCCAGGCTGTAAAATATATTGCTAAGTTGAAAAATGATAAAAAAAGAAATGTAGTTAAAACAACTAAAAGTGTGCTAAAAGACCCTCACATACAACTTAATTTTTTTGATTATCTTAAATAACGTCAATTTATTACAAAACTTGCAACAAAGTTTTGTACACCTATTGCAATTTAGAGCAGGTTATGCTATAATCACTTATTATTATTTTTGCGGGGTTTGGCATGTTGGAAGAGCAGGTTAAATTGGTGGGGAACACCGCATATATATCATTAAGAGAAATAACGGCAAATTTTATTACTGGCAACAAAACAATCTCTGCAATTGTGTTTGAGAATGGAGTGGAGACAATTAGAGAAGGGGCAATTCAAAGCACAGAAGTTATTAAACTTGCATTGCCTAGCACAATCAAACTTATTGAACCAAATGCCATAAATTGTGACAACCTTAAAACAATAGTCATAGATAAATGTGATTATGAAGGCAAGGTTCATCGTTATAAACTAAATTGTAAGCAAGTTTATAGCATAGCAACAGTGGAAGACGAAAAAAGCCCAACGGGCACAGATATATATGTATATTATGAAGGAGAGGAAGAGCTGCAATGATAATATCAAAAATATCAATTACTGTTTTAACAGTGGATGGTCCAGTTAATTTTGACCAAGAATTTGCGTCTGCATTTAAGTGTAAAAGTGTTTCTAGTATGTTGGATGTATATAGAGTTGTTACTGGGTGTAGTAAAAGAAAGACTTGCATAACAAAATTTAATGGTATGAATAATGTTTTGAGAAATCCAACAGAAGAACAAACAAAGGTAGGATAAAACAAGCATCGGCTTGTTTTTTTTTGTCTTATGCTGTAAAATGTTGTAATGGCATTTACGATAGTTAAAAGCAAAAACATTGCAGCAGCAACGGCATGCGTGTTAGAACAGGCAAGAGGTGTGGTTGGTAATTTAGATGCAGCAACTTTTGTTTTGGTGCCAGACAGATTTAGTTTGCGTGCTGAACAATTGTTGTTTGGCGGAAAGCAGGGAGCAATGTTTAACACACATGTTGTTAGTTTTACAAAACTTGCACACATAATTAGCGGCGGTGAATTAAATGTTCTTTCAAAACAAAGCAGTGTTATGCTTTTGTGGAAGGCTATTACCCAAGTTAAAGATAAACTGGTACGTTTCAATACGGCATGCAGCAACTTTACGTTTGCCGAAAAACTTTATAACACAATAAATCAACTGGTTTCAAGCGGCGTTGATTTTGACAAGTTAGAGCAAAGTGCAAAGATAAAATTTACAAAACTTAAATTTGCGGATATTTCAACTATATACAAAAAATACATAGAATTGCTTGGAGAAAAAAAAACCGATAGCGGCGGTGTGCTTAAATATTTAATTGGGGTAACAAAGACTTCTGATTTACTAAAGTATGCAAATGTTTTTGTTTGCGGTTTTGAAAATTTAACTCCGCAGCGTTTGGCTGTTATAAAACAAATTGTTAGCACCGCAAAAAGCACAACTGTTGCAGTGCAGGATGACTTAGACAAAACAATGCTGCAAGATTTAACCACGCTAAATATCGCTTATATACTTAAGGAAATACCGCACGAGGTAAAGATGGTGCCAACTGTGCTAACACCGCAAAGTGTGTTTGACGAATGTGATGATGTTGTTAGAAACATAGTGAGCTTAATAAAGCATGGTTATAGATTTAGAGATGTAAATTTGGTGCTTGGCAGTTTTGAATCATATGCAGGCATTTATGCAACTGCATTTAAAGAAAATAAAATTGCTGCATATTTTGACGAAGGCGAGAATTTATGCAATTCTGCTTTGTTTCATCTACTGCAAAGTTACTTGTTATTCGCAGCAACTGCAGACACAGAATATTTAATTCAAATGATTAAAAATCCGCTTAACGATTCTTCGCTGGAAGAAAAATTTGCAACCGAAAAGCTTATTTTAAAAACAAATCCAAAAGGAACAACTGGTAAAGTTATTGAAGCCCTGCGAAAATGCAAAACCGCAGTACAGTTTTGTGAGGCTTTCGACATTGCAGCGCAAAATTCTTTTTTTGAAAAATTAAGTGTGGCAGACCGCAAAAAGCAAATGCAGGCAACTGAAGAAATTGCAAAAATATTTGCTGAGACAAAAAGCATTTTGGGTGATATGCCAATGACGGCGTTACAGTTTTTAAAAATGTTTCAAAGTGTTGCAACCAGCGTTAAACTTGAAACAGTGCCAGACGTTGCGGACAGCGTGCGTGTTTTTGATGCAAGCAACCCTGAGATTTTTTTTAATAAGATTGTTATAGTTGCAGGTGCTGCTTCAAACTCGTTTCCAATTGTTGCAAAAGACACAGATTTAATTACAATGCAAGACATAAAAAACTGCAGCCAATTAATTGTTCCAAAGTTTCGCACTCTTTCCAATTTGCAAAGTTTGCAAAATGCTCATAATGTGCTGACCAGCGCAACCGATATATTATTTGTTTCATGCAGCAAAACTGATATTGTTGGTAAAAATCAATCACCAAGTTTTTTGTTTACAAGGCTGCTTGACAAATTTGGACAAACAAGCAAAACCGATTTTTTGTTTTTGAATTCAACTAAGTGCTTAGCAAAAAAAGCTTTAATGCAAAAAAAGGGGATGAGGCGGCAACATTGGCATCGGCACTTGGTGTGGGAAATTTGCCTTTGCCAAATGAAAAGGTTGCACAAATAATACAAAACGCAGACAAATTGTTTTTTAAAAAATCTAAAACCTCTGCAAGTCAGTTAGAGTGCTTTTTTGCATGCCCAGCAAAACATTTTTATAGATATGGATTGAGGCTTAAACCATTTGAAATTGCGGGACTGAACCCAATGGACACTGGGAAAATAATTCATACTTTTTGCGAAATGCTTGTGAAACATATGGACAACAAAAGGGCGATAGTTATTGCTGTAGACGCTGCATTTGAAACTCATAAAGATGTAGTTGGTTTAGAGCAAAACAGGCCAATTATTGAAAGCCTAAAAAAGCAATTTCCGCAATTGATTGGTGAGCATATTTTACACGATATTAGAAACAGCGAATTTAAACCGATTGTTGAACACAAATTTGATCCTGTTAAAATTGGCGGTATAATGGTTGGCGGACAAGCGGATAGGATTGATGTTTTTGGCGATAGAGCAAAAATTATTGACTATAAAACTGGGAGTAAGGTAAGTATGAGTGCCAGCGAAGTTTTTGTTGGCGAAAAAATTCAAATTATTGTTTATAGTTTGGCCTTAAAAGACAAATATAAGGTGGAAGGTGTTTATTATATGCCGTTAGCGTTAAAGAAGATTAAAGCTAAAGAGGCGGACAGACGGTTTGAACTTGAAGGAATTTCAGGCGAAAATTTACAAACGGCAAGGCAATATGTTGAACAATTGGTTGAACAAGCCGTTGCTGATATAAATGCAGGTACAATGAGTCCGAGTGTGCTTAATGAACAAAATTGTGAGTATTGTGAGTTTAATACAATTTGCTTTGATAAATTTATACGTGTTGGTAAAGAGTGCAGTTCTTTAAAATTTACGAAAGAGGAGAGCCAAGATGACTAAGATTAGCTGGACTTCTGACCAACAATCAGTTTTGCAAGCAGGTGATGTTAGCATGACTGTTTCTGCCTCTGCCGGCTCAGGCAAGACTGCAGTTTTGACAGAGAGACTTTACCGATTGATAGAAAGCGGTAAGGTAGATGCAGAAGGCTTGTTTGTTGCAACTTTTACAAATGAAAGTGCGAATGACTTAAAACAAAAAATAATGATAAAATTGCAAGACAGATTTTACGAAACTGGAGATAAGAAAATAGAGCAACAGTTGATTAACTTGGAAAATGCAAGTATGGGAACTTTTCACAGCTATTGCAGCAGTTTGGTTAAAACAAATTTTTTGCAGCAGGCGTGGATGCATCGTTTACTGTGATGGACGAAATTGAAAGCGGCTTTATTA
>JALQSN010000295.1:0-60714 GCA_023690525.1 Holotrichia oblita | reverse complement strand
ATTTCCTATGCTGCAACATCAACCGCTACCACAGTAACTACTAAAAAATTTGCTGACAAAATTGTAATCAATGATGTCCAATATACTCTAAATTGGACTGCAATTGCTGCTGCCGCAAGCAAGAAAACCATTAGTGAAGTAGAATATCCAATTGTTACTACACTTTACGAAGTACCACTTTACAAAAGTGGAGAAGTCGGTTTATCTTTGTCGGGTGCTTATTCTGATAACGCTTGGTTAAAAGGCTTATATGATAGCACTGCTGCTCTTACAAAAACTGAAACTGCAGAACCAAAAACTGGTATTGTAGCCGTAGATGGTTTGGATGATTCAACTACTGGCTTTAAAGAAAGTGGAACCAAAAATATTCTTATAAAGAATGATGTTGCTTTCTTTGCTTACAAAGCTGCTAACGCAACAGGTGCTACATTAAGAAAATATAAAGGTACCTACTGGGTAGCTACTGGAGCCGATACCAATAATGCTATAGGATGGCAAGGTAATGTCAATGCTCTCTTAAATCATATCGTTGCTTATGGCTTCGTCGGTCTTGATCAAGCTACACAAGTTGATGGAATTCAAGTAATTCCTGGTACTGGTGTTCCTACTGCAGATAAATTCTGGCACGTTCCTGTCTCAGATGATTTGGTAGTAAATACTGGCTGTACTTGGTCTGATGGCGCACAATATTACGCTTTAGCTCTTAAAGTTTACGCTCTATTAAAAGCTTAATACTAAAAGATTTGAATGAATTAAAAATGCTTCTGAAAAGAGGCATTTTTTTATTAATTCATTCAAATTTTTTTAATAATTATAAATGTGCTTATGGAATCTATAATTTTATAAGTAATATTACTACCTAATTCTTTAAGAAGGTTAACTAGAGAAAGGTATTCTTCGAATCCGCCATAATGGCGAGTATAAGCGGTAATGAATATCATTGCTTTGCTCGGTAGCACATTGATGGCGTTTCTAATAGAGATTGGACTTTTATCTGTAGTTTTGATTTTATTATCACTGCCAGGCAAAAAACCAAGGTTGTAGATAATAATATTAGTTGCAGGAAGGATGAACTTATCAATATTAATAAAATCTTCACGTATCAAAAGGACATTGTCCTTGTCTAATTTATTCTTAGTGCGACTAATCGCAATCTCTTGTATATCAATGGCAGTAACTTTTGCAAAATGATTTGATAAGAATAAAGTATCTTTACCATTACCACAAGTGGCGTCGATGGCATGAGAAAAATCAGAAGACAGACGAAGTATCTCTCTATGAATGAAATCGTCGGGAAAATTCAATTGCTCGCCTTGAACGATTTGTTCTTTAGCCATTTTTTTATCTATGGCATTAAGAATAACAATTTTATCTAGAGTCCATAAAGGCGCAATTAACTCCTCTTTGGTGAAATCACTAACAAGACGAGCGATAATAATCCATGGTGGAATAGTTTTCAACTGATCAACAACTATATCGACATATTCTTCTTGGGTTAAAAAAGAAAAATCATTATTTTCCCAGTAGCTACCTTGTAGCAGAGAAAAGCAGTGGAATTTAATCATTTGAATGTCCAGCTTTCCAACAATTTTAGCTGTTTCTATCATCATTTCTTTTGATTCACCAGGCAACCCATTCATCAAATGAACTGTGATGCTAATTTGATGTTTGCGCAATTTGCTGACGGCTTGAACAAAGGTTGTAAAATTATACTGACGGTTAAAAGCACTAGCCGTTGAGTCGTGGATAGTTTGCAGGCCTAACTCGATATAAACATCTTTTGTCTTTTTAAGCAGAAGCAAATATTCGATGAATTCGTCGCTGATTACGTCAGGTCTAGTTCCGAAGATAATACCAACAATGTCATTATTAGGAATTAAGGATATAATATTTTTAATTTCCTCTACAGAGTGATAAGAAGTACTTCCAGATTGAAGATATAATAAAAAAAGCGCATCAGGATTTTTATTTAGAAAATGCTTTTTTTGTCGCTCGAATTGACTTATTACATCTTCTTTCATTTGATCTGGCTGATAAGAGCAGAAGTAACAACCATGATATCCTTTGCTGCCATCGCGATTAGGACAAGTGAAATTAGTTTCTAAAGTTATTCGATAAACCTTCTTTTGATATTTAAATTTATAAAAATGATCTAGCGTGTGATAGCGCTTATTAGTGTGGGAGAAAGGAAAAAGATTATCTGATTGCATATAAATATCATACTAGAAATAGATATAAATGCAAGAACTTTAGAAAGTAGAAAAATATTTCTCATAACTGCATATATTATTATACGGAGTAAAGCATGAATGTCTTGATATTTAAATATGGTGGAAAAGCATTAGCTGATGAAGATGGTAGAAAAAGAATTATTGAAAATATAAAAAAGGAACGTAACAGAAAAATTGCAATCATTGTCTCAGCACCAGGCAGAGAGGGTTCTCCTTATGCCACCGAAACATTTTTGAAAATGTTTGAATTGCTTAATGGTGGGGAAAAAGATTATCTAGTAAGTTTTGGCGAAATAATTTCTTGTTATCTACTGAAGAATCAATTACTGAAAGAAGGGATTGCTTCAGAAGTTATTGACAATGAGCATTTAGGAATAATTACAGACGAAAATTATCAATCAGCGAATGTTTTGACTTTAAATAGTGGACACTTGAAAGAGCAATTATTTCATAATAATATTATCATAATCCCTGGTTTTCAAGGACGATCAGAAAACGGCAAAATTACAACACTTGGTCGTGGTGGCAGTGATTTGACGGCAGTATTAATTGCCAAGATGTTAGGAAGTGAAGCGGTCTATTTGTATAAGGATGTTGATGGCGTTTATATTGGTGAAAAGGATTATCAGCAGGAAATAATTGAAATAATTTCTTATGAAGAAATGCTTTTCCTTGTCAAGCAAAAAGTGGAAATAGTTCAGGACAAGGCTTTAATGGTGGCGCAAGAGTCGGGAATAAAAATACTTATTATTTCCTACTTAACAGGTAAATTAGGAACAATAATATCCGAGGACAAAAGCTTTAGCAAGATAGTTTATTTAAGAGTTAAGGAAGAATGTCTTTTGCTCGGTGGCTTTTTTACGATAGATGAAGAAAAAAATATAGATTGGAAATTGAGAAATAGTGGAATTGCTTTTGATAGTATAATAAGAGAAGGAAATTTTATTAAAATATATATGCATAAGGATTTGATGAAAAAAGCGAGTGAAATACTTTTTGCATACTTAAAAAACTAATTGTCACACTTTGTTATTTATGATAAAATAACAAGGAGGTGTTTTTGTGAGCTACGATCATCGAATTATAGAAAAAAAATGGCAAGAAATATGGGAAAAGTCCAAGGCTTATGAAGCTAACATGTACGATTTTTCTCGACCAAAGTTTTATGCTTTAGATATGTTTCCTTATCCTTCAGCAGAAGGACTACATGTTGGACATCCACGCGGCTATACCGCTACTGATGTGATTAGTCGCTATAAAAGATTGAAAGGCTTTAATGTCCTTCATCCTATCGGCTGGGATTCTTTTGGTTTACCAGCAGAGCAACATGCGATTAAGACAAATACCCATCCGCGAATTCAAACAGATAAAAATATAGCTAATTTTACAAGACAACTTAAGGCACTAGGTTTCTCCTATGACTGGAGCAAAGAATTAGCAACTAGCAATGATAATTATATAAAGTGGACTCAATGGATTTTTACAAAATTATATGAAAAAGGACTAGCCTATGAGGCGGATTTACCAGTTAACTGGTGCCCTGAGCTAGGTACCGTTTTAGCTAATGAAGAAGTAATAGATGGTAAATCAGAAGTTGGTGGCTTTCCTGTTATAAGAAAAAAAATTCGCCAATGGGTTTTGAAGATTACAGATTATGCAGAAAAATTATCTGATGATTTAGAGGAGCTGGATTGGCCTGCTTCGACTAAGACAATGCAGAGAAATTGGATTGGAAAATCTGAGGGTGTGGAGATTGATTTTCCTATTGTTAGTCATCAAGATAAGGTGCGTGTTTTTACAACTAGAGTAGATACGCTTTATGGATGCACTTATTTAGTTTTAGCACCTGACCATCCTTTAGTAAAGAAGATTGCCACTATCGATTTATCTTTAGTTGATAAACTTATCAAAGATAATGAAAATAAGAGTGATATGGATAGAGAATTAGAAAAAGATAAAGTTGGACTCTTTATTGGTGCATATGGTATTAATCCAGTTAACAATAAAAAAATTCCAATTTATGTTGCCGATTATGTTTTATCTGGATATGGCTCTGGAGCAGTAATGGCTGTGCCAGCTCACGATCAACGTGACTACCAATTTGCAAAAAAATATAATCTTGAAATTATTCAAGTTTTGGAAGGCGATATTGAAAATGCGGCCTATATTGAAGACGGCAAACATATAAACTCTGATATTGCAAATGGATTGAATATCGAGGATGCGAAGAAAAAGATTACTGATTATCTTATACAAAAAGGATATGGACAAATTAAGGTCAATTATAAACTTCGCGATTGGATTTTCTCTCGTCAACGTTATTGGGGAGAACCGATTCCTATAATTCATCTAGATGATGGCAGTAAAATTATTGAAACTAATCTGCCTTTGACTCTACCAGCTTTAAGTGATTTTAAGCCTTCTAAGGATGGCAGCGCACCTTTAGCGAAAGCTGAAGATTGGGTTAATGTTAAAGTCAATGGAAAAAATGGACATCGAGAAACTAATACGATGCCACAATGGGCTGGATCATGTTGGTATTATTTACGATATTTAGATCCTAATAATGCTGATAAAATTGCTGAAAAGAAATTGCTAGATTTCTGGCTACCTGTTGATTTATATATTGGTGGCGCTGAGCATGCTGTTCTTCATCTTCTTTACGCTCGTTTTTGGCATAAAGTTCTTTATGACATTGGATTAGTATCACATAAAGAGCCATTTAAAAAATTATTCCATCAAGGGATGATACTAGGCGAGAATGGCGAGAAAATGTCTAAGTCTCGTGGTAATGTAATTAATCCAGATGAAATTATAAATGAGCTAGGAGCAGATTCTCTTAGATTATATGAAATGTTTTTGGGTCCACTAGATTCTTATCTACCGTGGTCGACGAATAATTTGCAAGGTTCTAGAAGATTTCTAGAGCGAGTATATCGGTTGATTACTGAGGATGAATATAAGACAAGAGTAAAGGCAAAAAGAGAAGACAAATTAGAAGTAGCTCGCCATAAAATGGTGAAGAAAGTTACAGAAGATATTGAAAATTTGCGTTTTAATACAGCAATCTCGGCTTTAATGACTTTCGTTAATGATTTATATAAGAGTGAAAAAATTTATCGCAATGATCTTGTCGATTTATTGCTTCTGCTTTTCCCATTTGCCCCACATTTAACTTCAGAATTGTTGAAAATTCATTTTGATTTAGAAGTAAAAGATTGTCAGTGGCCTAGCTTTGATGAAGAAAAAACTCAATCAGATATAATTAGTTTGCCTGTGCAAATTAATGGCAAAGTGCGTGGTTTATTAGAAGTAGAAAGCACAATAGAGCAAGAGGAATTATTACAATTAATTTCTAATCATCCAAATTTTCAAAAACACTTGGAAGATAAAAAAATTCAAAAAGTGATTTTTATTCCTGGTCGGATTATTAATATTATCTGCTAGCAAAAAACGACATAAATTCTAAAATATAAATGCTAATATTGAGTCATGCTTAAAGTAAAATTATTCGATGAAGAGCATGAAGAGGATTTAGAAATTGCTATCAATGCTTTTCTTAAGAAAGTAGAAGAGAAGAATATTGTCGATATTAAATTTGCTACATCGCATTTCGCTACTGCCGGGAGTGATCAAATTTATTGCTACTCATGTCTAATTCTCTACCGCGAAAAAGATAAATAGTGTATAATGAGTCTATGAAGCATAGACTTAAATATTTTTATAGTATAGTTCTAGTTTTTTTGTTTTTGTCTGGCTGTAGTAAAAAATTTGATAAAGAATATTTAAGAATAAAGAAGGATTTATTAAATCAATCAAGCTATCAAGACAAGACGGCTGATTTTAAAATAGGCATTGAATATGTAACTACTGATAATGTTACTTTTTATTATGTTATCTCACTGGAAGAACCAGTTGAGGTAATTAAAAATATTATATTTTTGGCTGTAGTTGAAGAAGAAAAAGAGAAAAAAACTAATACACTTTTTCCAAGTTTAGGAATAGTAACTGAAAAAATTCATTTATCCAGTGTAGCTGATACTGAAAATCATTATTATCGGAAAATTCTTGTTAATTTTATTTATGAAAAGTTAAGCAAGAACTTTTTAATTTATCTTAATTACCAATTGGAAGAGCAAAGCATCACGAAATATTTAAAAATCTCTGTTCATGCAAAAGTGTAATATTAGAAAAGATTTATTATTACTTTAAAAAGCCAAATAAAAAACATAATATATATAGTCATTAAGCCATATCCTGCCATTAATCCTGTTATTAGACGGCGGATATTATTTGATTCTAGAATTTTAAAATATTGCAATCCCCAATCGATCAGCATAAAGCCGAGGCAGAGAAGAGAGAGCCATATTGAATGATAAAATACATAAAGCAGAGGAGCAATAAGCATTTGACCAATATACACTCCTGTACATCTAGCACATACTGGGAATTGCTTGCCTTTATAGAAAAATGATCGCTCTGGTAGCTGATGACAACCAAGGCGAGCACCGAATCTTGTAAAGAAACCTCTTTTGTTTTCCATTAAAATTCTTTATTGCAATTTAGACATTTGCGAACATTTCTAGTTCTAGTTCCTGTACCACAAAGACCACAAAGTAAACCAAATGGTCCTAAAAGGATAGCGCCGCAGCACCCATTTCCAAATTGATAATTCTTTCCTCGGGTCTCGGTAACAAAATGAATGTTATTTGAATGACATCTAGGGCAATAGACTTTATCTTTTTCTATATTAGTGGGATCATTATTACTATTAGCATAATTATTAATTACGATATTTTGTGGTTGTTCTTGAACTGGCGCCGATGCCCCGCAATAAGGACAAAAATGACCATTCCGAATTTCACCGCCACAATTTTGACATTTTCCCATAAATGATGTTCCCCTTAGATATTAATAAAATATTAACATTCCAATAGTAGATAGTCAATATTTTTACTATAACTATGTTATCTTTCCCGATAATAGTAATAGAATTGATATTTTTTTGCAATAACTTCTTGCTTTTTTTCACAAATATTTTATAATTATAATTACATATGTCTTCAGGGCAGGGTGTAATTCCCGACCGGCGGTATAGTCCGCGAACGCAAGTTGACCCAGGTGAAACTCCGGGACCGATAGTAAAGTCTAGATGGAAGAAGATAGTAAAAAGGAATAATTACTTCCAAGACATATGCATGTTCGAGGGAGGTTTTTTTATGAGAAACAAAAGAACAAGACTTATTACTAATATAGGAATGCTTGCTGCGCTCGCCTATATTCTAACGCTGATTTTTAACTATGTAAAAATTCAGTTAGTGCCAGAAGATTTTTTAAGATATGATCCAAAGGATATCATTATTGTTATGGGAGGCTTTATTTTTGGACCAGTAGCCACTCTAGCTTTAGTTATCGTCGTCCCATTACTAGAATTTATGACTTTTAGTACAACTGGATGGGTCGGCTTAGTTATGAATATTGTATCAAGCCTTTCCTTTGCCATGGTCGCTTCTCTTGTCTATTACAAAGATAAAAGTTTGCGTGGTGGAATAATTGGCTTAGTTTTAGGAGTACTAGTAGCTACTGGTATGATGCTTCTATGGAATTATTGGATAACTCCAATTTATAAGGGTATACCACGAGCAGCAGTTGCTAAGATGCTAATACCTGTCTTCCTACCATTTAATTTATTAAAGGGTACGATCAATGCATCGTTAACTATTTTACTATATAAGTCTTCGATTAATTCTCTAAGAGCTTTAGGTTTAATTGAAGAAAATAAGGCCAAAGGAAAAATCAGCTTTGGACTAATATGGTTGGCACTTATTGTCTTAGTATTTTGTGTATTTATTGTTTATATCACTACACATAAATAATGAATAGTGTTATAATTTGTGCATGAAATATTTAAAAGAAGTAACAAAAATTAAAGAAAACATTGTTGAAGATTTACAAAAATTAATCAGCTTTCCAACTGTTTATGATTCTAAAACTATTACTAATCAAGCACCATTTGGCAAAAGTATATCTCAAGCGTTATTGTGGCTGAAAGATAAAGCTTTGGCAGATGGTTTTAAAGTTGATTTTTTCGATGGTTATGGTCTAGCGATTGAATATGGTGAAGTTGGTGATTTAATTATAGTAGCGGCGCATATCGATGTTGTCCCTGCTTCTGGTGTTTGGGAAAAAGATCCTTATTCGGGATTTAATGATGGTATTTTCATTCATGGTCGCGGTAGTCAAGATGATAAAGGTCCATTAGTTGCCTGCTATCATGCTTTAAAATTAATAAAAGAAGGAAATCTTGTAAAGAATTCTCGAATCAAATTACTTATTGGTGGTAATGAAGAAAGTGGTTCGAAATGCTTAAAATATTATTTTGAAACATTAAAAAAAGAACAACCAAAATATGCCTTTACTCCCGATACTTCTTTTCCTTTGATTTATGGCGAAAAGGGGATTATCACTTTAAGACTGCTTAAAAACTTTACTAGCCAAAAAATAATTGCTTTTGGCGGCGGTGAGGCGAGTAATAGTGTAGCGGAAGAAGCTTGGGCGGAAATACATGGTCGTATTGATCGAGTAAAATTCGGACAATTCTTGCAATCTTTTGAAATTAATGGCTATATAGAAGAAAAGAAAACTTCTACAAGAGTAGTTGTTAAAGGTTTATCTAGCCATGGCTCAACTCCAGAATTAGGAAAAAACGCGATTGCCTACCTTTTGATTTATTTAGCGAAAGAAGTCGATGAAACTCTATTTCCTATCGCTCATTTGTGTGCTACTAGCGATGGTGTATTTTTGGGAATTAAATCTTATGGTGAAGAACTAAAAGATTTAACAGTAAATTTGGGTTTGGCGAGCTATAAAGATTCATTTATGGAATTAGTTTTAAATATTCGCTATCCAGAAACAACAAATAAAGATGATATTATCAGCAAAATGAAGAATAAATTAGATCCACTGGAAATGGAAATCGAGGTATTAAATAATTCACCGATGCTTCTTATTGATAAAAACTCTCATTTAGTAGAAGTGCTTTTGAAAAGTTATCAATACTTCACTAATGATTTATCTAAACCATTTACTATTGGCGGAGGAACGTATGCCCGGCATATGAAAAATTGTGTTGCTTTTGGTATGCAATTTAAAGAGACTCCATCCTTAATGCATCAAAGTAATGAAAGGATTAGCATTGCTGACTTACTTAAGGGTACAGCGATTTATTTAAAGGCTTTAGTTGATTTAGATGAGAAGTAAGAAAAGAAAATATACGGAATCTGTTATAGCCACTAGTTCACAATTAGTGGATTTTGCTCAAGCAAAAGAAATTTTTAAAAACAGGAAAGAGATTAATTTAGAAATTGGCTGTGGGCGCGGTGATTTTATTATTAATAGTGCTTTAGCACGTCCACAAGAAATTTTTATTGCATTAGAAAAAGAACGTTCGGTATTATCTCAAGCATTAAGAAAAATTCAAGAAAGGGAATTAGATAATTTATTTTTTATTTTAGGCGATGCCAGTAATTTAGGTGAAGATTTACCTAAAGAGAAAATAAAAAGGATATATTTGAATTTCTCTGATCCTTGGCCGAAGAAGAGACATCATAAAAGACGTCTTACTGCCTCTAAATTATTAGTAATATATAAGGCTATTTTAGCAGTGGATGGCGAGATTGCTATGAAGACTGACAGTCAAGATCTTTTTGAATTTACACTTCTTGAATGTCAAGGATTGTTTACTATTAAGGAAATAAGTAGAGACTATCCTTTGGTGGAAAATGCTATTATCAGCGAATATGAAAGGCGTTTTCGAGAGCAAGAGAAACCAATTTTTTATTTGGTTCTACAAAGTAAATGAGTATATGATTATTATTAATCTTGTATTATAATGAAAGCTATGAGGTGGATGTATGTTAAATTTAAAAACTTTTAAAGAGATTACTGATGCAATTGGTGTAAGCGGTAATGAAAAAGCAATAAATAAATTATTGAAAGAAAAATATCAAAAATTAGGCTATCCGATTATCGAAGACAAACTGGGTTCGATTTTCGCTTACAAAAAAAGCAGTAAAAAGAATGCTAAAAAAGTATTAATTATAGCTCATTTAGATGAAGTTGGTTTTATGGTAAAAGAAATTACGCCTCAGGGACTGATTAAAGTAAACGTCTTAGGCGGTTTCAATAAAGAAATACTACCTGGTTCTCGCGTTAAACTTGTAAACAGAGCTGGTCAAGAATTTCTTGGATATATCAATGCACTACCTCCACATCTAATGGAAGGTAAAGCAAAGGAAGCATCTATTGCGGATTTGCTTTTTGATTTTGGCTTTATCGATGAAGAAGATGCGAAAAAGAATATTAGTCTTGGTGATAGTGTAGTATTAGATGGCGAATTTAAATTACTTAACAAACAAAGAATTCTGTCGAAGGCTTTAGATAATCGCTTTGGTTGCTTTCTAGGTCTAGAAATATTAGAACATTTCAAAAATTATCAGCTTGATTATGATTTATATGTAGGGGCCAGTGTTCAAGAAGAGGTTGGTGTTCGCGGAGCAACTACTGCAAGTAATCTTGTAAAACCAGATTTAGCTATTGTTCTGGATTGCTCTCCAGCCAATGATTTTGTCAAAAGTGATGAATTTGGAAAGCTGGGTGGCGGGATTTTAATTCGCTTTATTGATGCGTCGATGATACCATGGCGCTTTCTTCTCGATTTCCAGGTTAAAAGTGCGATTAAAAGCAGGGTGCCATATCAATACTATTTATCGCCTGGTGGAACCGATGCGGGAATCATTCATAAATCACTAGAAGGCATTCCAACACTGACTCATTGCATTTGTGCTAGAAACATTCATTCGGGCAATTCATTAATAGATAAAACTGATTATCAAGCGGCATTTAAAAGTTTGGTATATATGATTAAAAATATAAATGATGATTTAATAGATAACGTCAAAAGGAGTAGAAGATGAAAGAATTAGAATTAAAATTACAAGGTAAAATAGAGCGCCTAACCAATGAAACATTTCGCTTTGATTCACGAATTGGAGAAGGGTGGTATACGGCTAATTATTTTTTAAAGACTTGTGCGATTGTTGAGAAAAAATATCCTAATCATCAAGTGACAATCCAATTTTTTACTAGAGATGATGCAATAGTTTGTGGCCTAGATGAAGCAATTGCTATAATTTTCACTTTTGCTAAAAATCCTGATAAATTAATTGTTGAAGCTTTGAAAGATGGAGATAAAATTAAACCGATGGAGCCTGTTTTAAAGATAACAGGCCATTATCAAGATTTTGGCTTTTTGGAGAATGTCATAGATGGCATTTTAGCTCGCAGAAGTTCAATAGCAACTAATGTTTATAGAATTTTTAATCAATGTAATCCAAAAGGAATTATCTTTATGGGCGATCGTGATGATCATTATATTAATCAAGCAGGAGATGGTTATAGCGCTTATATTGGTGGCGTTGCTGCTCAAGTAACAATGGCGATGAATGAATGGTGGGGCAAAGAGGGAATTGGCACAATGCCACATGCTCTTATTCAAATATGCCAAGGTGATATTATTGAAGCATGTGAAAGCTATTTATCTTTATATCCCGATGAACCACTGACGGCTTTAATTGATTATAATAATAATGTTATTGAGGATTCTTTAAAAGTCGCTCGTCACTTTAAAAATCGTCTTAATAGTGTGCGTGTAGATACTTCTAAGTCATTAATTGATCATTATTTTGATGATAAAAAAGATCAATTTCCTGCTGATGAAATTTTTGGATGCAATCCACATCTTATAAAGGCATTAAGACAAGCACTAGATAAAGAAGGTTTTGGACATGTCAAAATTATCGTTTCCAGTGGGTTCGATGAGAAAAAAATTGCTTGGTTTAAAAAGCATAATGCACCAGTTGATTTTTATGGTATTGGCAGTAGTTTACTTAAAATACATCTCGGCTTTACAGGCGATCTCGTACGACTAAATGGAAAAAAACAAGCCAAAGTTGGTCGTGAAGAAATAGAAAATAAAAGATTAGAAAAAGTGAAATATTATTACTAAATAGAAGAATATCTCATATATTTGACTGAGGTGTGAATATGAGATATTTTTTTATTGGCATTAAAGGAGCTGGTATGTCGGCGCTGGCTAGTATTTTAAAAAAACAAGGTCATGAAGTTGCGGGAGCGGATACTAATCGCTTTATATTTACAGAAACTAATTTGCGAAATTTAGGAATAGTTATAAAAGATTTTGGCGAAGAAAGCTATGAAACGATTGACTTAGTAATCGTTGGAAGCAGTTTTCTGAACTCTGAAGAAGTTCAAAAGGCTCAATCGAAAAAATTGAGAATAGTGGAGTATCACGAGATGTTTAGTCTATTGATTAAAGATTATTATAGTGTAGCCGTAGCTGGTACTCATGGTAAAACAACGACTACCTCTCTAGTGTTCAATATGTTGAATAATTCTTTTCCAACTAGTTGTTTAATTGGGGATGGCACAGGTCAATATACTAATAACAGTAAGCATTTTGTTTTTGAGGCTTGCGAGTATAAAGATCATTTTCTATCATATTATCCGACTATTGGTATTGTTAATAATGTCGATTATGATCATACTGATTTTTTTAAAACAATAGAAGATTATCGGCAAGCGTTTGAAAAGTTTGCAAAAAATTGCCAACATTTAGTTGTTAATGGAGATAGTTATCGCTTTTTACATAAATCTATGCTGACTTTTGGTATAGAAAGTGAATGCGATGTAATGGCTAAAAATATTAATTTATCAACTAGCGGTATTAATTTCCAATTGTATTTCAAAAATCAATATATTCAAGATGTCACATTTCCAGTCTATGGTAAACATATGGTTTATAACGTATTAGCAGCTATAAGTGTGGGTTTTTTAATGGGTTTGGATATTAATAAGGTAATAAATGGTATTGGCAATTTTAGAGGTGTTGGAAGACGGTTTAAGGAAAAAATAGTAAAGGACGATGTCTATATTGATGATTATGCTCATCATCCAACGGCTATTGAAGTTACGATAGCTGCAGTTAAAAGCAAATATCCAGGCCGAGAAATCGTGGCAGTATTTCAGCCGGATCGTTATTCACGAATTAAACAATTCGCCAAAGAAATAGCTGATTCTTTAAGTAAAGCCGATAAGGCTTATTTGTTAGAATTTCCAGTTGCCACCAATAAGGAAAATTTAGATATTGATGCCTCTATTATTACTTTGTATAACTCGAAAATTATCTACCTGAAAGATCAGGAATTGTACGAGCAAATAAAGCAAAAATATCCAGCAGTTTATTTGATAATGTCTTCTAAAGACCAATCAAAATTGCTAGAGAAATTGATTGACATTAGTAAGGAAAAAGGTTAAAATATTTATACAGCTACAATGAAAGGAAACTTATGAAGAGAATAGTAATATTTTCATTGGGGATGCTGGCTGGTTGCTATGCCAAAAATGCAATCGATAAGAAAGCAGGGAGCACCACAGCCAAAAATAATATAGTCGATGGACTTAATAGTTTATATCAAGGTATAACTAGTTTGTCTAACGAAAGTTTAAAAACCCGGGCAATGGAACTATTTGAGAAGTTGAAAACGGAATTATCAAAACCGTTTACTAATCCTAAAAAAGCTAAAGCCTAATAGTAAAGACATCGTCTAAAAAAGGGGTGAGATTTATGAACGAAAAGTATTTAAAAGAACATATCACGATTTATGATGTCGCCAAGACAGCAAAGGTTAGTCTTGCCACTGTTTCTAGAGTTATTAATGGACAAAGCAATGTCAAAGAAGCAACTCGCGAAAAAGTATTGCAGACTATTGAAAAACTAGGTTATAAACCAAGTGCATTAGCTCAAAGTTTGGCTTCTAATAAAACTACTAGCGTAGGTATTATTTTACCTGCTGGTCATAAGAGTTATGTTACTAATATATTTACTGGAGCTCTAGATGTAGCGAAAATTTATGGCTACAAAGTTTCAGTTTTTTTAGTTAAATCCGATGGTTCTGATTCTTTTGAAGTTACTGAAACAATCTTAAAATCACGTGTTGACGGTGTAATTATTTATCATCATGATTTTGATCAAAATTGTATTGAGCAATTTGTAAAATATAAATTACCACATATATATGTAGGGAATAAAACGATTAATAACAAATATTCGGGAAGCGTTTTGATAGAATATCAACAAGCTCTAATGGAGTATTTAGATAAAACTCCAAATAATAAGCATAAGTATTTCATTAACTTTGATAATTGTTGTTACATTCATCAGCACAGTATTATTAATATTAGCGAAGAAAATAATGATTATATTATTCCGATTAATGATTCTTATTCAATGATTTATCAATACTTTAAAGAAAAATTCGCACAAAAAGAATTTCTTGATTCTATTATCATTACAACTCGAGATACTTTGGCTGCTGCAATTATTAATGCTGCTAATGATGTAGGAGTAAAAATACCTGAAAAATTAGAAGTATTAGCAATAATTTCAACAAGAAATTCTATTTTAACTAGACCAACGATTTCTTCTTTTAATTTAGACTTGTATGAAGCGGGAAGCATTGGTATGCGGATGCTAACGAAATTATTAAAAGGAAATTTAGATAATCGAGTATTTAATTTAGTTGCAAGTTATACAAAAAGACAATCGACTTTGATTTAGGGGGAATATATGAATTTATTAGAAGAACTAAAATGGCGCGGCTTTATTAAAGACGCTACTAATTTTAAATTACTTGAAGAAGAATTAGCAAAAGGCACAACCGTTTATACCGGTTTTGACCCAACAGGCAAGTCATTACATATTGGACATTTGGTGCCGATTAATCTTTTGGCTCACTTACAGAAAGCAGGACACAAAATTATTACTATTGTTGGTGGCGCAACTGCTCTAATTGGAGATCCAAGAAATACTACTGAAAGACCTATTTTAAGTTTTGAAGAAGTTAATGGTTTTCAAGATAGTATTAAAAAGCAAATAGAAAGATTTATCGACTTTTCTAGCAAAAAAAATCCAGCAATAATTTTGAATAACTATCAATGGATTAAAGACATTTCTGCTATTGATTTTTTAAGGGACTATGGAAAATACTTCACTGTTACTTATATGCTGAATAAAGAAACAGTAAAGAGCCGATTGGAAATTGGTATATCTTATACCGAATTTTCTTATATGATGCTACAAGCATTAGACTTTTTGCATTTATATAAGAACCACAATTGTCGAGTGCAGTTTGGTGGTTCAGATCAATGGGGCAATATCACTTCGGGAGTAGAACTTGTTAGAAAAAAGGAACAGGAAGAAGTAGTTGGAGCAACGCTTGCCTTAATTACTACGTCTACTGGGGCAAAGTTTGGTAAATCTTTAGGAAATGCTTTATATTTAGATAAAGAATTAACACATCCATACAATTTATATCAATATTTTCTGAATTCAACCGATGAAGATGTAATTAATTATTTAAAAGTTTTTACAATGCTTTCTCGGCAAGAGATTGAAAGAATTGAAATAGAGCATAATCAAGATCGCGGTAAACGTTTGGCACAAAAAACTTTAGCATATGAGACAGTAAAATGGATCCATGGTAATGAAGAAGCGGAAAATGCCAAAAAAATCTCGGAATTATTATTTAATAATCAATTAAATACGCTTTCTGTCAATGAATTAGAAATTTGTTTTCATGGCATCAGTCAAACAATTTTAAATGAATCTATTAATATTATAGATGCTCTAGTATTATCTAGGGCAGCAGTGAGTAAGCGCGAAGCTCGCGAATTTTTATCTAATAATTCCATTCAAATCAATGGCCAAGTAGTTACAGATTTAGAATATATTTTAGAACCAACTAAAGCGATAGAAGGTAAAATTATAATTTTAAGAAAAGGCAAGAAAAATTATTTTATGTTCCGATTTTAAAAAGCACTGAAAAAATTTAGGTATCTTTTGAGACTTTACTATTAACTTAGTAGAGTCTTTTTTTTAGAAAGGAGGAAAAAGTGCTAGTGAGAAGATGTAATCAGGCTCTGCTCTATCTTTCAGAATTAGGGAAAATACGCTATGGCGTATCAGCAGATCAATTGATGAAATATAGCAAACCTGATTATCTACATCTATTGGGCAGTGAGAAAGAAATACTTAATGGTTTTAT
Organism: Holotrichia oblita; assembly: GCA_023690525.1. NCBI lineage: Eukaryota > Metazoa > Arthropoda > Insecta > Coleoptera > Scarabaeidae > Holotrichia > Holotrichia oblita. The sequence continues at coordinate 44,300 of JALQSN010000295.1, read as the reverse complement.
TGATTTGTATCAGAAGTTACCAGCGGCTGAAAAACAATTTGTAAAAAAAGAATTTATTCTTCAAGAAAAAAATTGGTGGAAGAAAGTGTTATCTAAATCAACTTTTTTTCGAAAAAAGAAGAAAATAAGTGAATATTTTATAATGCAATTGATTAACAAAAAATTAATTGATATCGATTAAGGAAAGGAAAATCATGAAATTAATCCTAGCAATGTTATTAATTTTACCATCTTCTGTGGTAGTAAAACCTAGTAATCCTTTTGATTTAACATTGTCTTATGATTTTGTAAAACTTGATTCTTTGAAGAAAAGAGCGGAATTAGTAGTAGTTAATTATAAAAGTTCGGCAGTCATAGATTTATTTTTAAAAGTAGATTTATCTTCTAAACTCATAAATAATGGAACCTTGCATAATGTTTCTGCCTATAATCTAACATTTTCGGAAAATAGTAAATATATTTTTGAAATTATTTTTGTTAAACCCGATGATTATGTTACTGTCAGCTATCGATATGTATTCTCTGATAATCGCAGTGGTGGTCGTGATAATATTATTCTCCGTCCACTCAGCACCCAGTATCAAAGTCTGGTAGTAGATAGTAGTGCATCCTATGAAAGCGAAATAGTAGGATTTTATATGGATTATAAGAGAAACAAAGCGAATTTTACCTTGACTAAAAATACAGGTAGTCTATATCTAGATTTGAGTAGCTTGCAGATAGATAGTTCAGTTTTTCCGAAATTCTCTTCAGCAAATTTATATTTTTTCTTGCAAAATGAATCTAGTGTTAAAGTTTATAAATTACCGTTAAGTATAGGTTTTGCAGGTAATAATTCTTTTTTACTTCAATTAGTTCATCCTTATTATTTAGATCAGTTTGATAATTATGTGCAGAAAGAAGATGGTAGTTATCAATATTTAAAATTACCTAATCATGTAGTGGGAAAGGAAATAAAATTCTTTGTAACTTTTGAAGATTTCTATAGTGTTGGCGCTCTTCTTGATGTTGAATTTAAAGTAAAGTTCATCAAAGAGGTTCTAGGAAGTTGTTATGATGATGTATCATTCTGTATTAGCAAGAATTCCGATATAGATGATATAAATTTTCAATATAATAACTCCTATGATATTTGACTATGGAAAATATCTTCATATATATGCTGTTAGTCTTATTCAGTGCTGTCTTGACTGTTAGTACTACTAAAGCAGTAAACATTACTACAGCCTTCGATGCTATAAATGATAATGTTTTTCTTCAATCTATTGATTATCAGGCAAATACTAATGGTAGCGAATTTAATCTGGCAATAATTCCATCGAAGTTAGAAAATAATGTTATTAAAATTTTGAAAAACAACAAAATCTCGACGATTCATTTGCAGTTAAACTTCTATTATTATAATAGTTTTGAACGGATAGATTGTCAAAATACCAATTATGTTTGCGATGGAGTTTGGCTAAATGTGAAAACAGATATTAATTATTTTTATCGCTCAAGGGAATATATCTATGAAATTCAATCTCAGTAGAAAAAAAGAATTATTGATTAAGGAATCAGTAGTAAATTCGTCGCCTTTAATTACGCCTTATGAAATTTTAGTAGGAATGCCTTTCTATTCTTATATCGATGAGGATGTAACTGATCTTTCATTCAACGGTAAAGATTTATATTTGCAATCAAATAAAAAAGGTCGGCAAAAAATAAATTTAGATTTTTCTGCTGATGAGGCTTTTGAGTTTATTAAAAGAATAGCTAATATTACTCAAAAAAATTTTTCTTATAAAGAGCCGATCTTGGATGTTAGTTTCAATCACTTTCGAATCAATGCCGTTCATCCGCTACTTGCAAAAGATAACAGTGAAGGAGTAACGAATTTTGCGATAAGAATTCTTTCTCCACGAATACTTATAAAAGAAGAAAATAATAGTTTTGCTCAAAAGTAATTCATAATTTATTAGGCAAAATTATTGAAAAAGAGAAATCAATAATTATTAGCGGATCTACAGGTACTGGAAAAACGGAATTTCAAAAATATTTAGCATCATTTATTCTCGACAATAGTAAGGTAATTTTAATAGAAGATACTTATGAGACATTTATTAAAGAATTATTTCCCAATTTGGATGTTAGCGTGTGGCTTTATGAAGATAATGATGAAGCAGTGATAAGCATAAACAAACTCTTAAAAGTCGCTTTGAGAAATAATCCAGATTGGTTGATTGTAGCTGAAGTCCGGGGAAAGGAAGGTTATGATTTGATTAAGGCGGCTTCTTCTGGTTTGCCATTTATTACAACAATCCATAGTGAGGGAGCTAAAGAGAACCTGCAAAGATTGTTGCTTATTAGTACGGAGAGCAACAACTTTCATAATGAATTATTTATCAAAAAAATCATTAGCTCAATTCAAATCGGCATCCATTTAGAAAAAGTTTTTAATAAAAAAACGAGTTTATTCGAAAGATATATCAAAGAAATTGTTGAGTACTATTATGAAGATGGCATCAAAGCTCATTTAATTTATGAAGCTGGATATGATGAAGAAACTTCTAGTATCAAGCAAAAGATTAATGGTATTAGTTCGACTTTAGCTTTAGAGTTAGGATTGCCTTTAGAATGGCCACTTCAAAAAGAGACTAATGGAAAGAGAAAAAAAGTATCAATAGAATGTCAAGGAGATAATAATGAAAATAAATCAAAATGATGTGATAATTACATTAGGGTTGGCTGCTTTAGCAGCATTGATTTCCTATGTTTTAACAAAGGATCTAATAGTAACAGCATTGCTAGCGGTATCTGCCATTGCAGCCAGCAACTTAGTAATTATTAAAGCCGTAAATTTAGTGAATGATCATTTAGAACATTTGAGTTTAGCTCATCAAATTATTCATTCAATCACTATCGATTTATCTAGCAAAAAGACTCTTTATCTAGCTTTAGAGGAAATGAAAAATTACTTACCGAGTAAATACCAGATGATACTTGAAGAGAATAATAATGATTTATTTTTAGGTTTAAAAGATATAGCGTTAATATTAAACATTTCACAATTTCATGTGTTTATAAAAACATTGGAATTATATGAAACACAAGGTGGAGATATTTATAAAATGAATTATCAGTTATTAACCAATATAGATAACTTAAAAATTAAAACAGACAAGCTAGTTCGAAATAAAAAAGCGAAAATTAAAGAAATATTATTGATGTGGACATTGGTAATTGGAATTCTTTTATATATGCGATTTGGGCTATCAGAATTTTATTTGCAAAGTATTAAAAATTTAATTTTCAAATACTCTGTAGCACTAGGATTATTTACTGTAATTGGTACTTTTGTTGGAGTGTTTAAGAATTATCAAAATGTCAACTTGGAGAAGGGAGAGATTAAATGAAAATCATTGAAAAAGATTATCAAGAAAAATGCATAAGTCTCAATATTGATTACCAAAAGAATATAAATAAAAGGTTTATTATTACTGCAGCTATAGTTATTTTAGCCATTATCTCCTTTATAACAGTCGATTATGTAAGTGGAGTTGTTATAGCCGTAATGGGGATAGTAGTTTATAAAATGGATTATTATCATCTGCTTAAAAAACATCAGAATAAGATATTGAATAAACAATTAGAATTCACAAACTTCTTTTCTTTTCTTATTATATTTCTTGAAAGAAAATTCAATTTATACCAGGCACTTTCGTCTAGTGAAGATTATCTAGAAAATGAATTTCATTTATTAATTCAAGAATTTAAAGAAGAGATAAATGGTAATACTTCAATAGGACCGTACTTAAAATTTGCCAATCAATTTGCTAGTGATTCTATTACAGAAATCATGGTTATTCTTTATCAATATGAACAAAATGGTGGCAGTGAGGTCGAATTAAGAAACTTTGCATCATCTTTACAAAAATTGCATGATAATGAAATTGATGAATATATAAAATCTTCCACCCTAGCTTTCGATTATTATTCTTTTTTACCACTCTTGGTTAGTGCGGTTATTGCAACAACTTTTGCTATAGCAATACTATCGAATGTTGGAGGTTTACTGAATGTCTAATAAGTTAGGTTTCATGCTATCTTTAATATTTCTTGTTCACACAGTATTATTTTCATTGGATTTGATAGTCTATCAAACAGCATATTCAAAGTTAGAGATGGTAGCTAGCAATGCACGAAGTATGATCTATCAAGATCGCGGATTCGAGCGAGCTAAGACCTATGTTGATAGTTTAGAGGGAGAATTAATCTGTTTAGAAAAATGCGGTTCTTTAACTAAAGGTGACTTTGTTGTATTTTCGGTTTCGATAAAATATCAGCCGGTTTTTATTGCTAAGAATGTTGAAAGCCGAGCAATAGTGACTAAGAAAAGCGTCATAGTTTAAGAAAGGAGACATATGGGAGAGTTTAAAGCACAAATACTAGCAATTTTACTAGTGCTAGGAGTATTTGGATTATTAAATTCTAAATATCGTAGTTTCTTCGATGATATTTGGAAAAAAATCGAAGATCAAATAGTAGAAAATATTGACTAATTTAATTATTAGTCATTTTTTATCTTTAAGTATCTCTTCAAATATAGTAAAATTAATTAATGAAAAATAAAATTGCTATTAGCGCCTGCTTAGCGGGAATAAAATGTCGATACGATGGAGCTCATAGTCTAAACGATGCGCTTTTAAATAAATTAGATGCTGAATATATTACTATTTGTCCTGAGGTTTTAGGTAATCTCTCGACTCCAAGAATTCCTTGTGAGATAGCTGGTGGCGATGGCTTTGATGTATTGAATGGGAAAGCTAGAGTTTTGGATAAAGAAGGAAATGACATTACTATTCCTTTCATCCAAGGTGCTGAGAAAGCTTTAAAGATTTGTTTAGACAACGGAATAAAAAAAGTTTATTTGAAAGGCAAAAGCCCATCATGTGGTTGTGGGAAAATTTACGATGGACAATTTAAAAAGAATTTAGGAATAGGTTATGGAGTTTTTGCCGCTCTGCTCAAGCAAAATAATATTGAAATTATAGAAGTTGATTAAGTTTAATTTTTAGCGAAAAATCTAATTATTCATTTGTGATTTTTTAGTGGAAAAATTATGTAATTATTGTAAGCAAAAAAATACCATGCTATAATTTAAAACGAAGAGGTAAATTATGAGTAAAAGAATTTTAATAGTTGAGGATGAGAGTTCAATAAGAGAAATATTATATGAATTCCTTACGGAATCTGGCTATATAGTTGATCAAGCTGAAGATGGATTAGTGGGTCTTAGATGTTTTAATTCGCGACCTTATGATTTAATTATAACCGATGTTATGATGCCAAAAATGGATGGCTTTGAATTAGTAGAAAAAATTCGTGCATCTTCAACAGTGCCGATAATTGTTTTGACCGCTCTTTCAAGTGAAGATAGTCAAATTAAGGCTTATGATATAGCAGCAGATGATTATGTGACTAAACCTTTTTCTCCCGTTATATTAGTTAAAAAAATCGAATCATTATTTCGACGCTTAGGAATAAAGAAGACAAATTCAGATATTGTAAAACTTGGTGATATTGAGGTAGATCGTAATAATTGGACAGTAAATATTCATGGAAAAGTACATGATTTTTCTGTAAAGGAATTTGATTTGTTTTATGCTTTAGTCAAACATGAAGGTGAAGTTCTTTCTAGAGAATGGCTTTTGAAAAATATCTGGGGCTATGATTTTATTGGGGACACGAGAGTTATTGATTCGCAAATAAAAAATATTCGCAAAAAGATTGGGAATAATATTATCGAGACAGTACATGGCGTTGGCTATAAGATAGTAAGCGGTGGATTAATAACTGAATGAAAAAGGACAATAAAAAAACAGCAATTCTAGAGATAGTAAAGAGTAAAATATTTAAAAAAAGCTTTTTTATAATGTTGATTGGAATAACGCTTATTCCAATTTTTGGCTTCATTCTTAACTATTTTTTTACTTTTGGTAATCTATCTAAAACATCACTCCTAACATTGTTTTTAATAATTTTAATTATTGGTGTGATTGCTTCCTTAATATTAACTTTGTTTTTCTCTTCATTATTTGTCAAGAGAATGCTTTTAATAAAAAAGAAATCTGAAGAAATGGTTATGCTCAAATTCGATCGTGATTTAGAATGTGGTGGGGAGGATGAAATAAGTGAATTAGGAATTATTTTAAATAATCTTTCTTCTACTTTATCTAGCACACTTACTATCTTAGATGAACAAAATCGTGAATTAATAGTTCAAGTGCAAAAAGAGAAGGAAATAGAACAAGAGAGATTAGAGTTTATTGCTTCCATATCTCATGAACTAAAAACGCCAATCGCTGTTATTAAAGGTCAAACCGAAGGTATGCTTTATAATGTAGGGAAGTTTAAAAATCGTGATGAGTATTTAAAAAAGAATTTAGATATCTTGGATAATATGAATAAATTAGTCTTAGAAATGATTGAAATGAATAGATTAAATAGTATCGCCGTTATAGAATTTGAAGAAGTCGATTTCAGCAAAATGCTAGAGGAACAAATAACGCGAGTAGCGGTGCTAATGGAAAAGAAAAACCAAAAGCTGGTGCAGAATATTAAAGAAGATATTATTATCGCTTGTGATAAAAAATTCATTGAGAGAGCAGTTAATAATATTCTTATGAATGCCATCAAGTATTCACCTAATCTAGCAGAAATTAGAGTGACGTTTCGAGAGGAAATAGATAGTTATTTACTAAATGTTGAAAATACTTTAGTCCATGTGCCTAATGATGAGATAGAAAATTTATTTAAGCAGTTTTCGCGGTTGGAGAAGTCTGGCAATAAAAATACTGGCGGAAGTGGTATTGGACTATATGTAGTAAAGAAGATTTTTGATCACCATGGCTATCAATATCAAATGTATAACACTAATGAAGGCGTGGAATTTAATTTGAAAATTTCCAAAAGAGAGGTTCAACCTACTATAGAAGAAGAAAAATAGTGTTATTATTAAAAATGTGATATAATTATTAAATATTAAGGAGATAGTTATGAAAGTTTTTGAAGAAATAAAAAAAGTATTACTTAAGAAAACAGGTAAGGAAGTAACGATGGAAACTTCGCTAAAAGATTTGCAAATCGATTCTTTAGACTTACTTACTTTTGTACTAGAACTTGAAGAAAAGTTTGGCGCTTCAATAGATGAAGAAAAATTACAAAATGTTAAAACAATAGGCGATGTTGTTAACTTATTTAAGGAATAGCATTGATTGAATGCAGAATTATAATTATATAATTAAAAGTCTTAGATTAGATGGCAAAAGAATTACAAAACCTAGAGCAGAAATTATACATTTTTTGGCTAAAGGCGGTCATTTTTCTGTTGAAGATATAATTAATCATCTTAAAAAAACATTTGGAGAAGTTAATGTTGCAACTGTCTATAATAATATAAGATTTCTTGTACGAGAAGGAATAATTGTTGAAAATAATCTTAAGAAGAATGCTGCCGTTTATGAGCTTAAATCTTCAAGTCACTTTCATATAATCTGCCAATATTGTAATAAAGTTGAAGAAGATGTCGAGGTGCCAGAATTAACCTCTTTTCTTAAATTGCTAGAAGAGAGAACAAATTTTGTTATAAAAGATAGTTCAATAGTTTTCAGAGGTATCTGCTCTGATTGTCGGCAAAAAGATAATTGACAGTTAAGGCGTTATGATTTAGAATTAAAAAGGAGGATTTATGATAATAGATGAAATAAAAAAAGCAAATATCGTAGCAATGAAAGAAAAAGATAATATTGCCAAAGGAATACTCTCTGTAGTATATAGCGAATATAAGTATCTTGAACTTGAAAACAAGTTTAAAAATAAAGAGATTGGTGATGCTGAAACTGTGGCTATATTACAAAAAACATTAAAAGAACTCGATGAATCAATTGTTAATTACAAAAAAGTTAATAATGATGCGAAAGTTCAAGAAATGCAAAAGCAAATAGAAATCATAAATGCCTTTTTACCAAAAATGTTAAGTGCTGATGAAATTCGGGCAGAAATTGCCGGCTTAGCTGATAAAAGCATCGGTAATATTATGAAACATTTTAAAAGTAACTTTGCTGGTAAATGCAATATGCAGACAGTTAATGAGGTTGCACGGGAGTTTAAATAACTCTTTCTAGGGGTATAGTTTAATGGTAGAACAGCGGTCTCCAAAACCGTTAATGAGAGTTCGATTCTTTCTACCCCTGCCATGAAACAAATGATCCTTGCAAATTGTAAGGATTTTTTATTTGCTTTATCCATTTGATTATGAGTAATGAAGGAAAATGTGCTTGCTGATGCAAAAAAAAGAAAATTTATGGTATACTACATTTGATGCTTGAAGCCTATTTAGATAAATATCATTTGATAACAATAAAATTTAGCAAATTACATTATGACGGAATAGCAAGTTCTTTTTGCTTAAAAAATAATAATGGCGAGATTGTCGATTTGAAGATTATTGATATTTTTTATTATGATGAATTCAATATCTATAAACTAATCTTGCCAATAGAAATAGAAATAGGACAAGATTATTATATTTATGAAGAACATGGCTTTTTTGCTTTACTAAAATATCGCTATATAGTTAAGGAAGAAAGATTTGCTCAGGAATATTACTGTGATAACGATTTAGGAGTGAAATGCTCTAAGGATAAAACTATATTTAATATTTGGGCTCCGACAGCGAAAGAAGTCTTTTTGCGTCTAGGCGAAGATGTAGCGCAAATAAAAATATTAGAAAGAAAAGAACGGGGCTTATTTACTCTTGAGATAAATGAAAATTTAGCAGGCGCAAAATATCGATATTTAGTAAATGTTAATGGTCAAATTAATGATACCATTGATCCCTACGCTTATGGTTCGACAATTAATGGACAATATTCAATAGTAGTGAATTGGGATGAACTTTTGCCAATATCTTTTTTAAATAGAGAAAGAAAATCTATTGTCGATTCAATAATCTACGAAATAAGTATTAACGATATTACTAAAGATATGAATTCTGGCATAAATCAAAAAGGGAAATATTTGGGACTGTGTGAAGAAAAGAGTAAATCTTCTTTTGGCGATGACGCGGGAATGTCATATATTGCTTCTTTGGGTGTGACTGATGTTCAAATTATGCCTTTCTTTGATTTTGCCACAATTGATGAAGAAGGGAAAATATCCAGTTATAATTGGGGCTATGATCCTTTACAATTTAATGTTCCGGAAGGAAGTTATGGGAGCGACAATAATCCATTAAATAGGATAAGGGAATGCCAAATGATGATACAAAGTTTTCATAACCATCAAATGGGAGTTGTAATGGATGTAGTTTATAATCATGTTTACAATCACCACTCCTTCAGCTTTGATAAAGTAGTTCCATACCTGTTTTTTAGATATGATGAAAATTTTAATCTTTCAAATGGATCTTTCTGTCATAATGACATCGATAGTAATCAGCCGATGGTAAGAAAATTTATTGTAGATTCGCTTCTTCATTGGATGAAACACTATGGCGTTGATAGCTTTCGTTTTGATTTAATGGGAATTATTGATATCGATACTATGCTTTTAGCGCAAAAGAAAATTAGAGAAACCAACCCAAATGCTTTAATATATGGCGAGGGATGGAATATGCCAACTGCACTAGCTGATCATAATAAAGCTAGTATGCAAAATCATCGTCGATTATCTGGCATCGCGTTCTTTAATGATCGTTATCGGGAAATAATAAAGGGTGGAACTTGGTCCCACAGCTTAAAAGACAAAGGTTTCATTTCGGGTAATTTTTCGAATATTGGTTTAGTAAAAAACGTTATAAGTGGAAGTGCTACGGAAATCGGATTCGATCCACTTCTGTCTAGTCCTGAGCAGTCGATTAACTATATCGAAAGTCATGACAATCGTACGATCTATGATAAATTGAGTATAGTTACCTCTAGTAGTGAAGAAGAAAAAATACAACGTATAAAGTTTGCTAATTTATTACTCCTTATATCTCAGGGTGTGCCTTTCTTTCATAGTGGACAAGAATTTGGCAGAACAAAAAAAGGTATAGATAATAGTTATAATTTGGGTGATGAAATAAATAAATTTGATTATCAACTATTACATCAAAACATAGAGCTTATTACATTTTTTAAAGCGGCGATAAGACTAAGAAAAAAAGAACCATTATTGAGACTATCTAGTTCTGAGGAAGTTGCGAAAAGAATCCACTTTGAAGAAGATGATAATTTACTTATTTATTATGTAAAAGGTATAGATGAAGAATTGCAAATATTTATTAATCCTAGTGATAAGGAAATGAAAAGAAGTCTAGATGATAATTGTCATTTGATATTTGATGAGACTGGTAATAAAAAAAGCAAGATCAATGAAATAATTATTAATCCTATTAGTATAAAAATCATTAAAAAATATTACTAATACTTGATAATCTTAATTTCTCCAGGATACATCCATAGTTTTAAACTACCATCATGATTGAAAGAATAAATTGTTCGTACTATTTCATGGGTGGAATAAATGATTTGGCAAGAATTCTTTTCCTTATTTAAAGCCTTTTTAACATTATCAAAACGAACGGTAAGATTTTCACCATCATTAAAATTAGTATGACCAACAACTAAATAAGCACAGTCATCGTGAAGAAAAGCAAAACCTGCTCCATGTTCGCGCATATGTAAAAAGCCAAGTGGCATAGTTCTTTCTGATCTTATAGTCTTTCTTATATCAGCTAAAATATTCAATAGAGCAATTAAATCATATGACTCTTGTGCATAGTCAAAAAAGAAACGATCAAACAATGCCAGCTTTCCCTCATTGCTTGTCGAACTACTATCTAATCCAAGATTCATTGGTTGTTTTTCTTTGAGTTCCTGACCGGAATTAATAAATGGAATTGTATTAGGAATGAAAAGAGAAAAACCGAGAATAAATTTAGCAAATATGTCAGTGCCAACCCTAGTTATCGCTCTTGGTGTATCATGGGATTCTGCTTGAGCTAGAAGTGGTAAAGGAAAACCAGCCGCTTCATAAACAAATTGATGAAAAAGAAAGTCTTGAGTGCGTGGTAATTTATAAAAACCATCTCCTATAATCATATTATAGCCACCCTTTTTGGCATCTTTGGCTTTGTTATTATCTAATTCTTCAGCAATGAAAGCGAAAGATGGATCGACTTGACGAGCTTTGGTGAGAATGCTTTTATTTAGAGTTAGTGGCAGAGCATGACCCATATCGATACGAGCACCATCAATTCCAAATTTTTCTTGATAGTAAGGAATAATGGAAGCAATTAAATTCCATAATTCCTGATTAGGTATTTTCCCCGGATTTAAGGAAGCTTTTGCGACATCAAAAAGAATATATGGTGGATATTTTTTCTTTAAATATTTATTGGCTGATTCTGGATAGTCAAGAAATAAACGCAAATAGGTTACATCATTCCAAGGTGGTTGTGGATCATTAACATTATCAGAAAAAGCGGGAGCTACGGTTAGCCCAGTTTTATTCTCTAAATGCTCCAAAAAAGAATGTTTTTTATTATATGTTGCAAGGATTTCTTTCCATTCTTTTGGATTAGCTGTTTTAGGATCAAGACAAAATAATGAAAGAAAATCTAAAACTTCAGGACTTTTATAAATGTCTTTTGCATGTTTTGGATTTGGAGTAGTTATTGCTCCTAGTGCTGGTACAGAAGGAGCTATATATTTATTAAGATCTGTCTTTTTAATAAAATAAAACCATTCCGGATGAGTTAATAAAAGAGCAGAATCTCGCGCATTTGTTCGTGGAATAAAATCGAGTACTATTCGGATATTAGCTAAATGCAATGCCTCAACTAAGGCAGAAAATTGTTCATCAATTGAAAAATTTTCTAGCATTGGATCAGCTAATTCATCTTCTAGAGCGAAAAAATCATTGACACTATAGGGAGAACCTAGCTCGCCTTTTTTATGAGTTTTTGAAATTTTACTAATTGGTAAAAGATATAAAGTATTAATTCCTAAATGCAATAAGTAAGGAATTAGAGCAATTGTTTTAAAGAAAGTACCATCGCTTTTAAAATTAGGATGCAAATGGTTGAAAGCAGTAGAGGTGCGAATTTGCAACGAGTAAATTAAAGAATCGTTAATCCATTTGCCATTATCATCAATTTTAGTAGCTAGTGATAATGATTTTCCTGCTTGAATTTTGCTTTTCGAATTTTTAATAATATAATCGATGGCAGTAGAGTAGAATTGAAAGGGATTAACTTCTATTATTTTGTCACCACTAAGTATATTTTGAAAATTAAAAAAGTTCCAAATCCGTGGAACATAATAACCTTTTACTTCTTCTGTACTTCGCGATTTTAAATACTCTTGAATTTTCTTTAAATTTTTCATATTTTTATTTTAGCAAGAAATTGAAAGAAAGAAAAGAACATTAGAAGAAAAAAACTATTAAATAAATATTGCATTATAGAATAATTGTAGTAAAATTGAATTATGAAAAAAATATTAAGTACCACATTGCTATTAGTGTGTCTATTAAGTACTAGCTGTGTTAAGCATGGCGATAATAGTTCTCCTAGTTCTACTCCAAAAAATAAAGATAACGAAAATTATGTTAAAGATTATATGAAAGATACTTTTAATTTGCTTTATAACAATCAAGGTAATGCGAGTAGTTATTGCGAAAAATATTTTTTAATAGAGAATGAAAGCGAAAAGAGTTCTTGCATATATAATGTTAATACTGTAGTTAGTTATTATTCCATGCATTTTAAAGACGCTACAATATCTTTAGGAAATATCGAAGAAGTTACATTGTCTGCACTAGATGAGAGAGAGGCGTTAGAAGGTATGCCGGCTGGAACTGAAATACTTACTGCATTCTCGGTTTACTGTACTACAGCTTATACAATCATTGATTATAATGAAAGATATCAAACTACTGATGAAATAGTATGCGAAATATTTAAAAAAGGAACGAAAAAATTCATAGCAAGAATTGAATCCCTTTAATATTCCAAAAAATGTTTGAATAATATAAGCAAAAGAACTATTACAAGATTTAATTTCTGGTAAGAAAATTGCCGATTTAATAAATATTTTTGATAGTCATAAAAAATGAATCTTGCATTATAGAATAATTGCAAGTAAAATTGAATTATGAAAAAAATATTAAGTACCACATTGCTATTAGTGTGTTTATTAAGTACTAGCTGTGCTAAGCATGTCGATAATAGTTCTTCTAGTTCTAAAGATAACGAAAATTTTGTTAAAGATTATATGAAAGAGAGTATTAATTTACTTTATAATAATCAAGGAAATGCAAGAGATTATTGCGAGAAATATTTTTTAATTGAGAATGAAAGCGAAAGAAACTTTTGCATAGACGAGATTAACTCTGACATCAGTAGCAATGTCATGGCTTATAAAGATACTACATTAACTATTGAAAGAACTCAGGAATTATCATTATCCTCAACTGATATTATAGATGCTTTAGAATATATGCCAGAGGGAACGACAATACTTACTGCATTTTCAGTGTATTATACTATGAATTATACAATTATTGAAAATAATGAAAGATATGAAGCTGGTGATAGTTTGGAATTAAATGTTTATCGAAAAGGAACGAAGAGATTTTTAGAAAGGGTAGAATCTTTCTAATATTTTCGAAAGCAAAAATGCTTGTTTTTATATAAGAATCAAGGTAGAATGTTAATGGACATTAAGGAGCCTTTTTATGGAACTAACCAAAGAACTATTACAAGATTTAATTGCTAGTAAGAAAATTGCCGATTTAATAAATATTTTTGATAGTTATCCTGATGTTGATTTGGCTAACATTTGTAATAATTTAGATGTCATAGAATTATTGTATATTTTTAAAGCTATACCGAATAGTACTTCAGCAGCAGTTTTTTCTTATATGGAACAAGATGAGAAAGAGAAAATTATTAGAACTATTGCCGAGGATGATTTATCAAAAATTATCGAGCATCTTAATGCTGACGATTTAGTCTCTTTATTAGGTACTTTACCAGCGAATATGGTTAAAGATATTCTCTCCAGAGTTCCTGTTGAAAGAAGAAAAATAATTAATCAGCTGCTCAAATATAATGAAAATTCAGCTGGGGCTATTATGACAGTTGAATATATTGAATTAAAATCAGAGTTAACAGTAGCGGCTGCTTTGGAAAACGTTAAAAAGACTGGTTCTAAGGCAGAAACAATATCTTATTGCTATGTCATCAATCCACAACGACATCTTATTGGTTCAACTCTTTTCCGTAATATCTTTTTTGCGGAAAGTAATCAAAAAATTGAAGACATAATGGAGCATAATCCAGTATATGTAAAAGTGCATGATGATCGAGAAGAAGTTGCAAGAGTATTTAAAAAATATGACTTGAACGCTTTGCCAGTAGTTAATGATGATCATTGCTTGGTAGGAATTATTACTGTTGATGATATTATCGATATTATCGAACAAGAAGCCTCAGAAGACATTATGAAAATGGCGAAGGTTATGCCATTAGAGGATTCATATTTGAATACAAATTCTTTGACTATGGCGCGAAAAAGAATTGTTTGGCTTTTGATATTAATGATTTCTGCTACAATAACTGGTGGTATTCTTGAGGGATTTGAACACGCCTTTATAGCTTATCCTATGCTTATAACTGTCATTCCGATGTTTATGGATACTGGTGGAAATTCGGCTTTGCAAGCATCCGCTCTTATCATTCGCGGTATTGCAGTAAACGAATTAAAAATAAGCGATTGGTTTAAAGTGCTTCGCAAAGAATTAAATGTTGCTCTTATCTGTGGCGTTATTCTCGCCGTTGCTAACTTTGCAAGAATGATTTTGCAAACTTTAGTAACCGATACTTTTAAAGGTAACGGTTTTCATCCAGCTTTCGATATTTACTGGGTAATTTCTTTGACACTAATAATTGTTGTGGTAAGCGCAAAATTATTAGGAGCTGCTTTACCTTTGATTGCGCAAAAGTTGCGAATGGACCCAGCAGTTATGGCAGGACCATTAGTTACAACTATTGTAGATGCCCTAGCATTAATCGTTTATTTCCTGTTTGCTAAAGCGATTTTAGGAATTTAAAAAACTGAAATGGATAATAAGATAAAGATTAAATTAGGAAATATTATTTGGACTTTGCTTTATATTATTATAGCGGTGATTTTTGGTTTTATATTAACACTATCTTTTATACTCGGTAGTATAAATGGAGAGATAGGAAGTATTATAGAAGTCATTGTTTTTCCTATCGTAATTTTAGCTCTTTTATTCTTTGCTTATATAAGTATTAGTCAAAAAATCATTTTTGATTATGATAATAAAATTCTTATCATATATAAAGTTAAAAAAACAATTATTGATTTTAAAGAAGTGAAATCTTTTGAAATAATTGATAATCAATACTATTCTCGTTATTCTTCAACTCCAAGGAATTATTTAAATATACAAACGACTAACCGTTTAATTAGATTAAACTTAACTTATATTTCCACTAGAAAGAAAAAATATCGAATTATAAAAAAAGAAATAAATAAAGAGTTTAGTAAAATATTGGATATTAACAAGACTTCCCTTGCTGATATGCAAAGATATTCCTTTAAAAAGTAGTTTATTAATATGATAATTTAATTGAAAAATGTTGCCTTAGAATTAATAAAAATTCTTCTTCAATATTTTTCATCTTTCTTATAGAAAAACTTTTTAAATTCATTAATTTATGGTATAATGAGTTTGTTTTAATAGTGCATCTATTGAATCGTCGAAAGGTAAGCATTTAATGAAACAGATAAAAGATTTTGACATTGAAGAATATCGACATGGCGATTGCTTCGATAGCTATCGGTATTTTGGCGCTCATAAAAGCGTCGAAAACAAAAAAGAAGGATATGTTTTTCGTCTTTATGCACCTAATGCCCAAAAAGTAGCCTTGATTGGAGATTTTAATAGTTGGCAAGGTGAACAGCATTTGATGAAAAAGAATGCTGAAGGTGTCTATGAAATTTTTGTAGCTGACCTACCAGAATATAGTCTTTATAAGTACCAAGTTACTGGAGCGGATGGCGTTGCTATTAATCGCATTGATCCTTATGCTTTTTTCTCGGAATTACGACCAGGTAATGCCTCTAAAACTTTTGACATTAATGATTACAAATGGAATGATAAAAAATACTTGGCAAATCGTGATAAGAATTATAATCGTCCCGTTTCTATTTATGAGGTGCATCTAGGTTCTTGGAAAAAGAAAGATGATGATAGTGAATATTCATATGAAGAAATAATTCCGGAATTAGTAAAATATGTTGTTGAAAATGGTTTTACTCATGTAGAATTTTTGCCGCTGCTAGAATACCCATATGACGGATCTTGGGGATATCAAGCAAGTGGCTTTTTTTCAATTACCAGTCGGTATGGTAATCCACGTCAATTGATGATGTTGATTGATGCGCTTCATCAAGCAGGCATTGGCGTTATTTTTGATTTTGTTCCAGTTCATTTTGTTCGAAATAGCGATTGCTTAATTAACTATGATGGTACTCCTTTGTTTGAATATGGCAATCTAAATTGGCGTTATAGTCAATGGGATAGCGTGAATTTTGATCTTGGCAAAGGTGAAGTCATCAGTTTTCTAATATCTAGTGCCTTATTTTTAGCAGATATTTATCATATCGACGGCATTCGAATTGATGCAGTCTCCAATATTATTTATTGGGGAGGGAATTCGGTAATTGGTGTAAATCAAGGCGGTCTCAGCTTTATTAAACGATTAAATCATTCGATGGCAGAAAAACATCCTAACGTAATGATGATAGCAGAGGATTCGAGTTCATATCCAAATATTACTAAGCCAACTTTTGAAGGTGGATTAGGTTTTGACTATAAATGGGATTTGGGATGGATGAATGATACACTCAGATATTTTAATACTGATCATACTTATCGAAAATTTCATCATAATCTTATGACTTTCTCAATGCATTATTTTTATCATGAACGTTTTCTTTTACCGTTATCACATGATGAAGTAGTACATATGAAAGGTTCGATTATTAATAAGATGAGTGGCAGTTATGAAATGAAATTTGATAGCGTCAAAGCACTCTATGTTTATCAATTTATGCACCCAGGAAAAAAATTACTTTTTATGGGAAATGAACTAGGCGAATTTGATGAATGGCTTGAGCATCGTCAGCTAAACTGGCAACTATTGAGTTTTGAACGTCATCGAGGCTTGGCACTGTTTATTAAAAATTTGAATTTCATGTACGCTAAGCATCCAGCATTTTATCAAAATGAATTTCAACCAGGCAATTTCTGGTGGATCAAAGTAGATAATAGCGAGCAAAGTTTATTTATTTTCTGCCGTGCACATCAAGATTCGCGGATTGTTATCATAGTTAATCTTACGCCTACTTATTATGAACACTATCGATTCGGTGTGCCTTGGGCAGGACGCTATAAAGAAATTTTGAATAGTGATAAAAAAGAATATGGCGGTTATGATAATTATAATGGAGAAGATATTTTTACTAATAAAAGTGGCATGGATAATTATCCCCAAAGCATTGGTATACGAGTAGCACCAAATAGTGGAATTGTACTAAGATTTGTAGAAAGCGAGAAAGAAGATGTTTAATTATAAAGAAGAGTTTAAGCGGGAGTTTGAAAAGCGGATTATCGAAAAATATGGACGTTCAGTAGCTGATTCGCATATCAGTGAGCGCTATGATGTTTTAGGTACTATGGTTCGCGACTATGCATCAATTCACTGGAAAACAACAAAAGAAAAAATTCAAAAAAGAAAAATGAAGCAGGTCATTTATTTTTCGATGGAATTTTTAATTGGTCGCTTGCTAGTTAATAATATGCAAAACTTAGGAATATACCAAGTTGCTAAAGAAGGACTAGCGGATTTTAATATTAATATTCATGATTTAGAAGAGAAGGAAAATGATGCTGGATTAGGTAATGGTGGCTTAGGGCGATTAGCCGCCTGTTTTATGGATTCTATCGCTTCATGCGGTTACCCAGGTCATGGTTATACTATTCGTTATGAATATGGTTTTTTTCGACAAAAAATCGAAAATGGTAAACAGATAGAAGTTCCTGATCAATGGCTAACTCTAGGAAATGTTTGGGAAATAAGAAAACCAAAACACGCCGTTGAAGTATCTTTCTATGGTCATATTGAATGGCGACAAGGTGAAAATGGTCGCAGTTATTGTCACTTAGTAAATGCTGAGCATATTCGATGCGTTCCTTATGATATGCCCGTAATTGGTTATGAGAATAAAATAACTAATACTTTAAGATTATGGTCGGCTGAACCGTCGAGCGAAAATCTACCACGAAATAAAGATTTTCACTCCTATTTAAGTGAAACGCGCGAATTGTGCCATGGACTTTATCCTGATGATTCTACTGAAAAAGGCAAAATGCTTCGCTTGAAACAGCAGTATTTACTTGTTTCAGCTTCACTTCAATCAGTCTTAAAATCTTATCTTAAAGAAAATCGAAATTTCGATAATCTTTCTAGTCGCTATGTCTTTCATCTAAATGATACACATCCGATTTTAGCAATTCCAGAATTAATGAGAATATTAATCGATGAATTCTATTACGAATGGGATAAGGCTTGGGAAATCACAACTTCAGTTTTTGCCTACACTAATCACACTGTTATGGCTGAAGCTTTAGAAAAATGGCCAGTAAGTTATATAAGAACTTTATTGCCAAGAATTTATCTTATTATTGAAGAAATAAATCGGCGCTTTGAAATACTTGTCCGCAATAGCACTGGGCAAGAAGAAAAAGTTCGTTCAATGGCGATTATTAAAGATTCCATGGTTCATATGACAAACTTAGCTATTGCCACCTGCTTTTCTGTCAATGGTGTGGCGGCGTTGCATACTGAAATTTTAAAGAATGAAATTTTCAGTGATTTTTATCAATTAATGCCAGAAAAATTTAACAATAAAACTAATGGAATAACTCATCGTCGTTGGTTGGTTTTTGCTAATCCGGAACTTCGAAAATTACTAGCTGATTGTATAGGAGAAGATTATATTTGTAATCCGAATCAGTTGACCAAGATTTTGGAAAATGTTAATAATAAAAAAATGCTAAGAGGCTTTTTAGATGTCAAAAAGCAACGAAAGAAAATATTGGCGGATTATATATATGAACATAATCACATAAAATTAGATGTTGACTCTATTTTTGATATTCAAGTCAAAAGATTGCATTCTTACAAGCGACAACTGCTGAATATTTTCCACGTCATTTATTTATATCAAAGACTGCGTGCCGATGCGAATTTTAAAATTCATCCTCGGACTTTTATTTTTGGGGCAAAGGCAGCGCCAAGCTACTTTTTTGCTAAGAAAGTAATTGAGTTAATATTGTCAGTTGGCGAGACGATTAATAATGATCCATATGTTAGTCAATTTATTAAAGTAGTATTTATTGAAAACTATGATGTTAGTAAGGCAGAAATCATTATGCCAGCAGCAGATATTTCTGAACAAATTTCTACCGCGGGTAAGGAAGCCTCAGGAACTGGTAATATGAAATTCATGTTGAATGGAGCTATTACTTTGGGAACTTTGGATGGAGCTAATGTGGAAATTTATAATCTCGTTGGTGATGATAATATGATTTTATTTGGTTTAAAAAATCAGGAAATTAATGAACTGAGAAAAAATCACTCCTACAATGTTTGGAATGTTTATAACCAAGATAATGAGATAAAGCAGGTAATAGATTCACTTAAAGATGGAACATTTGGTGATAGTAATAAATTTAATGAAATCTATAATGAAATCATGTATAAGAATGATGAATATTTTGTTTTAGCAGATTTTAGAGATTATTGTAAAGCCCAGCAAAAAGCAGAAGAATGGTATAAAGAACGCGAACAATGGGCGAAGAAATGCTTGATAAATATTGGAAATAGTGGATTTTTCTCAAGCGATCGGACAATAGGTGATTATGCTAAAGAAATTTGGCATCTTAAGCAGATTAGTGATAAATAGGGGGTATGGATGCAAGAATTAAAAGAACTTTATAAAATGCAGACGGGATTAGATGAGCTTATTAACAAAAAGCGCAATGTTTCCTATGAAAACACGAGAACCAAACGCTTTCTAGCATTTCTCGTTGAACTAGCGGAATTAGCTAATGCGACAAGAACTTTTAAATATTGGAGTTCAAAGAAAGCGGAACCTTCGCAAATTCTTTTAGAGGAGTTTGCTGATGGCTTGCATTTCCTTCTTTCGCTGGGACTGACTTATAGTTTAGTTGTAACGGAATTTCATTTAGGGGAAAAGCAGAACTCTGTTTCGGATAGTTTTGTAGAAATATTTAGTGCTGCTACTAATTTTAATGCAAAGATTAATCTAGGAAATTATCAAAAGCTTTTTGATCAGTTTATGACATTAGGGATGATGGGATTAGATTTCAGTTTCGATGAGATTTTTAATGCCTACAAAGGGAAATTGCAAAAAAATTTCCAAAGGCAAGAACAGGACTATTAACATGAAAAAAACAAGAATTTTATTTTTACTATTACTGCCATTACTACTCACTAGCTGTTTTGGCAAATCTTCGAGCAGTTCTACTGTGGATGCTAACTGGCAGGCTTTTTATCAACAAGAAAAAGAGCGAGCTGGCTTTCAGGCACCTGCTGTGAATGAAATTAGCAAAACTAGTTGCGCTCCAGCTAGAAGTTTTGCGGGATCTTTTACTGGTGCAGAATTAAAAATCATGATGATCAATGATAATCATGGATCTCTTAGTGCACTTGATAAAACTGCGGCTTATCTTATTGGCGAAAAAGCTAATAACCCATATTCAATTACCATTGGTAATGGGGATTTATTTCAAGGTACGGCGGCCTCAAATATATATTTGGGACGACCAGTTGTTGACTTTATGAATTGTGTAGGTTTTGATGCAATGGTCATTGGTAACCATGAATTCGATTGGGGAGTTGAAACAATGACCAATTTAGTAGATGGTAATGCTGCTAATGGTGAAGCAGAATTTCCATTATTAGGAGCCAACATTACAAGCAAGCAAACAGGGCAAAAGGTGTCATGGTTAGAAAGTTCGCGATTAGTGAATTTGAATGGCTTAAAGGTTGGAATTATTGGTGGAATTGGTGATAGTTTAGAATCATCGATTGCAGTAAGTCGCATACAAGATTATTCATTTACTGATTTAATTGCGGCTGTAAGTGATACTGAATCATTACTCAGAGCTCAAGGCGCAGATATTGTTATTGCTAGTGTCCATGAGGGGTCTGGCTCCTCCTGTAATAATTCTGTGAATTCCAGTCTAGCATCACTCAATGTTGATGCGATACTAAATGCTCACTCTCATCAAATCTATAGCTGCACGATAAATGGCAAACCAATTATTCAAGCTGGTGCGAATAATCAATTAATTGGTGAAATTTCGCTGACTATTTCTAGCTCAAAAAATGTAATAGATTCGTCCATCGATTATGTGGATGTGAGTTATTTATCTTCATCAAATAATTATGTTAGGGAAAAAATTGCTTTATATGAACAAGCGATTGCTCCTTACTATGGCGAAGTTCTAGGCACAGCTGGAGAAAGCGTATATAGTACCAATAATGTTGGTCCATGGGTGGCAGACACGATGAAAAGATTTACAGGTGCTGATGTTGCTCTTGTAAATACAGCTGGATTAAGGACAAACACTTTGCCGATTTTAAACAATCAGCAGGTTACATTATCAGATATGGTCGGTATCTCACCATTTGATAATTATATTAAATCGACCACTGTTAGCGGTTCGGAATTAACTAGAATTCTCAATTTTATTTGTTCTAATCGAAATTCTTATTTTTTCCCGATGGACACATTTGTAAGTAGCACTAGCGTGCAAGTTGGTGGAGAAACAATCTCCGCTTCTTCTAACGCCAAATATACTATTGTTACAGTAGATTATGTTTTCGACAGTAGGGAAGTATTCTACAGTGCTTCTAATCAGGAAAATCATGGAGTTATATTATCGGATTTAATGAGACTAGATATAAAATACAATGCATTTTTAGGAAAAAAATGGGTTCCTAGTCAAGGTGCTATTTTAGGAAAGAAATTTTAGGAGAAAGAAAATGGAAAAAAAAGAATTAGAATTATTGAAAAGATTAAGTGAATGCAATGGTATTTCAGGTTATGAAACTGAAGTTAGTCGCTTAGTAAAAAAAGAACTAGAAAACATAGTTGATGAAATCGATTATGATAATCTCGGTTCAATAATCGGTATTAAGAAAGGTACTGGTTCAAGAAAAATTATGTTATCAGGACACATTGATGAAGTGGGTTTTATCGTTAAGTCAATCGATGAAAAAGGCTTCATTCGCGTTCATCCAATCGGTGGCTGGTGGCCTCATGTGCTGCTTTGTCAAAGAATGGAAATAACTACTAGAAAAAATCAAAAAATTATTGGCGTATTTGGAGGCAATCCGCCACATGGCATGTCGCCTGAAGAGAAAGCGAAAGTCGCTGATTTGAAATCTTTATTTCTCGATGTTGGTGCAACAAGTCGCGAAGAAGTGGAAAAAGCTGGTATTAGCATTGGAGATATGGTGACACCAGCATCAAAAATGGAACAAATGCTCAATCCGAAAATTCTTTTAGGTAAAGCATGGGATGATCGAATTGGTATATTTATTGCCATAGAAGTTGCTAAAGGTTTGAAGGGCAAGAAGCATGAGGCTAATTATTATGCTGTCGGAACAGTTCAAGAAGAAGTTGGACTTCGTGGTGCTAGAACAGCAGCCAGCAAAATTAATCCTGATGTAGCTTTAGCTATCGACGTAACAATCACTGGAGATACACCAAGCGCTAGTAATGGCGCTAAGTTAGGGAGTGGTATCCTTTTCTCTTTAGCCGATAGTTCGGTAATTGGTCACCGCGGATTGCTTGCAAGTCTTGAAGAATTAGCTAAGGAAATGAAATTACCTTATGCTTTTGATGTCTTAGCCGCCGGTGGTACTGATTCAGGAGAAATTCATAAAGTTCATGATGGAGTGCCATGCTTAACTATCTCAATACCATCACGCTACATTCACTCGCACAATTCTATTATTAATATCGATGATGTGGAAAATGTTATTAAATTGATAACAGAATTTATTGTACGCTTTAATGAGCAAGAATATCAGAAAATAGTAACTAACAACCGATGATAAATACTTCATTTACTTACACACTACCTGAAATTAACGAAAAGATTTATTTTAGAGCGCAAAAACGCCAGAGTCTTCGTTTTTTGCTTGAACAGAATGAGAATATTTTGTGTTTGTATCCCTCTTCTTTTAAAGAGAAAGAAATTATTAACTATCTCAATAAGAATTTGGAAAAGACTAAAAAATATATTGCTCGACTTCATAAAACTAGTATACAAGTAGGTAAACCAATTTATATTTTTGGAGTCCCATATAATTTAGCGGGTATTAATGAATTTGCTATTACTGATAATCAAGTAACATTGGATTCATGTGAAGATGATTTATTAGCAACAGTTTTCTATAATTTGCATAAATATTTTCATAAGCAGGTAATCGAGATTTTTGAGGAAGTTTATCAAAATTATTTTGCCACAGAAAAAAAGCCACAAATTATTTTTAAAAATATTAAAAGCTATTGGGGGCAATATAACAAAAAATATCACCGAATCACTTTGAGCTTTAGATTGTTTTTTTATCCTAAAAAAGTAATTAAGGATGTCATAATTCATGAGTTTTGTCACATTCATCATATGAATCATGGACAAGACTTTCATGTTTTATTAAGTCACTTTAATGTCAAAGATTCAGAGAAAATGCTTAAGGAGCGTAAATATGGATAGGTTAAGTAATGCAAAATTGCAATATCTTCGCTCTTTGCATTTAAAAAAGAATCAGCAACTTGAAAAGAAATTTTTGGTTGAAGGCGAGCATTTAATTGAAGAAGCCGAGAAGAGAGGTATTCTAGAATATGTAATTAGCTGTGAGAAAGAATTTAAAAATATCAAAACCTACTTTGCTGATGGAGAAGTATTAAAAAAGCTTTCGCAGACAATTACACTTTCTAAATATATCGGATTATGTAAGTATTTTGAAAATGAAAATAATCAAGTGGCTAAAAGAATTCTGGCACTGGATAATTTACAAGATCCTGGCAATGTTGGCACGCTTATTCGCAGTGCTCAAGCCTTTAATTTTGATGCAGTTATTTTATTAAATGGTTCTGCTGATAAATATAACTACAAATTAATTCGAGCCAGTCAAGGCGCAATTTTCCATGTTGCTATTTTGGAAGGAGATATTACTCTACTAAAAGAGTATCAAACAAATGGATATCAGTTGATTGTCACTAGTTTAGATAAGGATAGCAGAGAAGTCCAGAAAGATCCTAATGGCAAGTTTGTTCTAATTATTGGTAACGAGGGACATGGTGTCGCTAATGAAATTAAAGATATGGCAGATTTGAAGATTAAAATTAGAATGAGCGAAAGCATTGATTCGCTTAATGCCGCTATCGCTGGTAGTATTATAATGCATCAATTATCAGGAGAGGGAAAATGAAGAAGGTCATAATTTGTATTCATGGTTTTAAAACAGGAAATTATCATGATTTTGACTTGTTTGAAAAATATGTTAATGAACATCCAGAATTATATCAGGGAGAAATAGTCAAAATTAATTTATATGATATAAATGATAAGAAAACTTTTAAAGCGGGAAAATGGAAGAAAACCGCAATGGCCCAAATTGAGCCTTATCTTCAAGATTACCAAATCTATCTTATTGGTTATTCAATGGGTTCTGGTGTGGCTTGCTATATCGCTAGTAAAATTAGAGTAGAGAAATTAATCTTAATAGCACCTCTTTTTCATCTTATTGGTAGCAAGATGCTTTCGCACAATATCAAGCTTTTACTAAAGAGCTGGAAAATGAAGTTGTTTCAGCGCAAAAAGATGAAGCAACTAAAGAGATTTAAAAAGCTGAAGAAGAAGATGGTACCGTTTGGTTTGGTTATTAATATTGCCTATTCTGTCAAATCATATAAGAAATATGTCAGACGAGTTCATGCCGAATCACTAGTAATGCTAGGTCTAGCTGATGATTATTCTCCATTGCGTTCTGCCAGCTTCGCTTTCAAAAGAATAAAATCGAAGAAGAAGGAACTGTGGTTTGTTGATCACATCAATCATTTATTTATATTCTCTAAGGATGTTGCCCCAGATATCTTCATTAAATTATTGAACTTTATCCAAGGTAACGAGATTACTACTTATTATAAATAAAACTTCAATTTCTAGCTATTTATTGCTATAATATGACTACTTATTAAAAAAGTATGCGGAGGGGAAAATGACAATCGAAGAATTATTAAGTCAATTTAAAAAACAATTGCCGAATGTTAATACACTTAAAGAATTAGAAGATTTACGAGTGGATTATTTGGGGAAAAAAGGACAACTTTCGCATTTTTTTACTGAATTAAAAGAGCTTTCTGGCGAGGACAAAATTGCCTTAGGAAGTAAAATCAATTTAATTAAGAATCAAATTAATGATGATATTGAAGAAAAAAGAATTCAAATTGAAGAAAAAGAATATCGATTAAAAGAAGAAAAAGAATTAATTGATATAACTATTCCTTCTTTTCCAACTAGTGCTGGTAGTCTTCACCCAATCAACATAGTTATCGATGAAATCAAAAGTTTTTTTATCGAACTAGGTTATGCTGTTGCGGAAGGACAAGAAGTCGAGGAAGATTTATATAACTTTGAAATGATGAATATGCCTAAAGATCATCCTGCTCGCGATATGCAAGATACTTTTTATATTGATGAGCGTTTTCTTTTAAGAACACATACATCACCAGTTCAAGCGCGGACAATGCTGAAATCACAAGGCGAAGCAATTAAAATCATTTGTCCTGGAAAAGTATATCGCCGAGATGAAGATGATGCCACTCATTCTCATCAATTCTCACAAATTGAAGGATTAGTTATTGGTAGTGATATAAGTATGGCCGATCTTAAAGGTACACTGGATTTGTTGATGAAACATTTATTTGGTCAAAATCGCAAATTACGAATGCGTTCATCGTTTTTCCCGTTTACAGAACCTTCAGTAGAAATTGATATCACATGTAATTGTGATAATAGTAGTAACTGTCCAGTTTGTAAAGGCTCAGGTTATATCGAGATTCTCGGTGCTGGTATGGTTCATCCGAATGTCTTGAAAATGGGTGGTTATGATCCAGAAAAATATAGTGCTTTTGCTTTTGGCATTGGCGTGGAACGAGTAGCAATGTTGAAATACGGATTCAAAGATATCCGCGATTTCTTTAATAATGATTTGCGAATATTACGTTTATTTACAAAGGAGAGATAGTATGCTAGTTAGTTTGAATGCCATAAAAAAATATATTAATTTAGATGATATAAGTATAGAAGAATTAGTATTAAAACTAAACCTTGCTGGTGTAGAAGTAGAGTCTGTTAGTCGTTTAGCTACCGGAACTAATTTAGTTATCGGACTAGTAGAAAAGGAAGAGCCAATCCCAGATACACATCTACATCTATTAACTGTTAATGATGGAAAAGGTCAGCGCCAAGTAATATGTGGCGCGGATAATATTGCCAAAGGACAGAAGATTATTTTAGCTCTGCCGGGTGCGAAATTACCTGGATTAGAAATTAAAGAAGCCACTGTTAAAGGATATCTATCTTCTGGCATGGTTTGCTCGTTAAAGGAATTAGGTGTTGCTAGTGTCGATGAAAAAGGAATTAAAGTATTAGATAAGGATGCTCCTTTAGGAGAAGATCCACTCAAGTTTTTAGGACTTGATGATATTATTTTAGATTTAAAAATCACACCAAACCGAGGAGACTTACAATCAATACTAGGACTTGTAAAAGAAATTGCCGCCATTTTTGCAAAAGAATATCAAGCGTTAGAAGTGAAAGAAATAATAGCTACAAAAAAGATGAAGAATAATATTGAAATTAAAACTTCTGAATGTAGTTTCTTTGCTATAAGAAAGATTGAAAATGTTCAAGTCACTGAGTCACCAGAATGGCTTAAGAGAATTCTTTTAGCCTTTAACCAAAAGCCAATTAATAGCTTAGTGGATATTTCTAACTATATTCTCCTGCTTTTTGGTCAACCATTGCATTTTTATGATGGACTAGCAGTTGGTGAGAATGATTTTATTATCCGCGACGATTATAAGGATTCATTTACTACCTTAACAAAAGAAACAAGACAATTAGAGCAAGGAGATATCGTAATAACTGTTAATCAAGAAGTCGGGTGCTTAGGTGGAGTAATTGGTGGTCTATCTACAGCTATCAATAATAATACCACTTCTTTATTCCTTGAAGCCGCTAGTTTCAATGGCGTAGCGATTAGAAAAACGGCTAAAAGACTTGATTTGGTATCGGAGTCTTCACAACGTTTTATTAAAGGTATTAATGAAGATAATTTAATCGCGGCTTTAGATTATGCGACATATTTAATTCAACAACTCAATCCACAAGCAATAGTTTATCAATATAAGACTGCAGGTAAAATTGTAAATAATAATGAACCTTTCAAGATAACTATCGATGATGTTAATAAGCGTTTAGGAACAAAATTCTCATCCTCAGTTATTCTAGAGATTGCCAAAAGCTTAAAAATAAAGGTGGAAAAGCAGGGGGAGAACTTTTTAGTTTATCCAAACTTAGCTCGAAAAGATATTCGCATTAAAGAAGATTTTATCGAAGAAATAATCCGTTTAAAAGGTTTTGAAACAATTCCTTTTTCTTTGCCAACGATTATTCCAAGTAATCATGGACTGACTGAAAAGCAGAAACAAAGAGATGTTATCAGAAACTTTTTAGTAGATAAAGGAATGTTTGAAGTAATCTCCTATACTTTAGTCGATGAAAAGAAGTTGAATTTTAATCGTTTTATTCAAGGAGCGCCGGTGCAATTAGTAAATCCTTTTGGAGAAGATAAAAAGCATTTGCGCCTTTCGTTATTGCCGAGTTTATTAGATGTAGCAAGTTACAATATTAACCGGCAAAACAATAATATCAAAATGTTTGAAATCTCAAGCCTTTATAGTAAAGAGGGAAATAAGGAAGTACTAGGTATAGTCTTAGCTGGCGACATTAACGATCATAAATTTTACTCGCAAGAAGTGAATTTTTATCATATTAAAGGATATCTAGATAGCCTCATTCGTTTGTTAGGCATAGAACCAATGCGCCTTCGGTATCAAAAGTCTACTAATTCTTTCTTTCATCAAGGACGCAGCGCTGATTGTATAATTGATGGTAAATTAGTAGCTACATTAGGCGAGATTGGTTATCAGGCGGCTAATCACTTTCAATTAAGAAGAATCTATATGATGGAAATCGATTTATCTCTTCTTTTATCAATAAAAAGTGGAGTAGTAAAGTATAAAAAACCTTCTCCTTATCCAAGCATCAGTCGCGATTTAGCAATTGTTGTTGATGAATCAGTAAAAATGCAGGACATTATTCAAAAAATTCAAAAAACTGCTGGTAATTTACTTGATCGAGTAGAAGTCTTTGATTTATATCGCGGTGAAGGTATTAAGGCTAATCAAAAATCAATTGCATTGTCGATGACTTTCGTTTCGTATGAAGCAACGCTTAAAGACGCAATGATTAAAGAAATCTTTGATAAGGTAGTTAAGACATTAGAAAATGATTTGGCTGCGACAATTAGACAATAATGAGAAAAATTCTAGGGGCTTTAAAAAGGGCCGATGATACTTTTAATTTAATTGAAGAAGGAGATAACATTGCCGTCGGTGTTTCTGGCGGTAAAGATTCTCTCCTGCTTTTTCAAGCACTTCATTACTATAAAAAATATAGCAAGAAGAATTTTGAGATAGTTGGAATTCATGTTAATGCTGGTTTTCCAGGCGATAATATTGAACCGATAGTTCAATGGTGTAAAG
This sequence comes from Holotrichia oblita, assembly GCA_023690525.1. Taxonomy (NCBI): domain Eukaryota; kingdom Metazoa; phylum Arthropoda; class Insecta; order Coleoptera; family Scarabaeidae; genus Holotrichia; species Holotrichia oblita. The sequence goes on along the minus strand of JALQSN010000295.1, from coordinate 15,243 downwards.
ATGGTGGATATGAGTTTTATACTATAGATACCTTGATATATCAAATTTTGCAAAAATACTTAAATAAAGGTCGGATATGTTGTTCGCGTTGTTCCAACCTCAAAAAAGGAACATTAGTGTTAGAGGCAAAAAAGCTGAAATGTAATAAGATTGCTCTTGGTCATCACCAAGATGATGCGATAGAAACAATTTTTTTAAATATGCTTTATGGTGGTAAATGTCATTCGTTTCCTCCAAAGTTATTTTTATCAAGACAGGAAGTAACAATGATCAGACCGTTCTTTTTTGTAGCAGAAAAAGAAATTAAAAAAGCAGTGAGTGATGCAGAATTGCCTGTCATGAAATCTTGTTGTCCAGTTGATGGTGATACTAAAAGAACATATATAAAAAAAATGCTAGCACAAATTTATCAGCAAGTGCCAGGCAGTGAAAAGAATTTGATTGCCGCTCTAATGGACTTAGAGCAAAAAGATAATTAATAGCATCAATCCATTTTGTACTTATCTTTGAGTGAGATTTGCAGCTTTAAGCGCAATTTTTTTATTGATTTTGATACTGCTTGCTGTGAGATTGATAAAATCTCGCTTATTTGAACTGTATTTAATTCATCGATAAAATATAATTCGAAAAGTTGGTATTCGCGTTCATTCAAACTTTTACTAATGCTTTCTAGTAGTTCATTATAATTTACTTGCTCCTCAAGAGAATTATCGTCTGATGGGATTAAGTCCATTGTTTCGGTTTGATCAAAGGCAACATCATTTAAAGAAATTAATTCGGTTCGATAGTTAAGATTATCTTTTTTACCGCCATATATTAGTCGATTTAATTCATGATGCAAAGCTTTCTTGATATATCCATAAGGTGTATCGGCTTTCCAAATTCCTTTATCCACTTTTGGCATCGCTTCTTCATAGAGAAAAATTACTAATTCATTAATTAAATCATCCCACTGATCTTTGGGAGCGACAGAGTTGAATACTAAGTAATTAATAGCATCGCGATACTCTTCATAATAGTTGGTAAAAGTTTTTTTTGTTGTCCTCATTATAACCCTCTACTATAAATGGGGAAATTGAGAGGTTAAAAAACAACCTTATTTTAAAAAAATGAGAATTATTATGGTTTTAGCAGAATATTTGCAGAAGTGAATGCATTAATGATATAATTATTAAAAGAATAGAAATGATAAATATGAAATTCAAACATGACAGAAAAAGATCATTTGTGGCTTCAATTATTCTTTTTATATTTGCAGGAATATGGTTTTCTGGTGCTGGTGGCTGGTATTTTATATTACAACCAGTGACTATAACAAACACCATAGAATATACAGCCACTATAAAGAATATAAAGCCAGTCTCTTTTTATAGCATAACTACAGAGGAGCACAAAGGTAAACTAGGTATAATGTTTGAAGAAATTGTTATTGATATGCAGGCGCTGAATGATTTATCAGTTGGACAATCTATAACCTTCAGAATAAAAAAGAGTGAACTATCAAATTTTGAAAAAGAAGACGGAGGAGTGGAGATTGTTTCGCTAAAATCAGGAAAAAAGGAAATTATCACTTTAGAAAGTTACAACAAACATTCTAGGAAAATGCAGAAGCAAGCGGTTGCAGGCTTTTTCGCTGGAGGCAGCATATGCTTAGCGATAGCGGTATTCTTCCTATTATGGCATAAAGAAATAATAGGTAGACCAAAACACGAAATTCAAAGGTCTATTTAAAAAGAATAATTAAAATCTCTGCTAACTCTTTTATTGTTTCTTAAATTTTATTTGCAAAATTTACTATAATTAGTTATATTATAAATAGAGGTGTAGAATATGAAAAAAACTTTCCTTCTTCTTTGGCCTTAATACTTGGATCTGTTGGTTGTAAAAGTTCAAAACAACTTGTTGTTCACATGCTTAATATTGGACAAGGTGATGGAATTATTATCGAATTACCTAATGATCAGTTGATGTTGATTGATGGTGGTGCTGTCTCTGCAGAACGCGATGATAGTTGCCGACCAGATAAAGGGTACAATACTAATTGTTTTGATAAATTTACTAGAATCAAAGATTATATGAAAAAATTAAAACGTACTACAATTGATTATTATTTAGCGACTCACCTACATGATGACCACATTGGTGTCACTCCACAAGTTCTAGCTGAATTTGAAGTAAAGGCTGCCTATATCCCATACTATTCTTCAGTGGGAGATTCTAATTTAACAGCTTTCTTAGCTGCAATTAAAAAGCATAATATTCCATTATATCCAGTTAATGCTGGACTAAAATTAATTAATGACTCATCATTGAATTTAGTGCTGGAATTTCTTTCCCCAAATTGCCAAACTACAAATACCAATTATGATACTAATGGTTCTTTTGAACAATCGTGTATAATACCAGAATACGAAGTCGTTTCTGGAGATCAAAATTCCTACTCTGCCGTATTTATGCTCACATATGGGAAGAAGAAGTTATTGTTTAGTGGAGACATGACTAATAGAACATATAATTCTATTACAACGCAGTATTCCAAAAGTGCTTTAAAGGCGGATTTGTATAAAATAGCTCACCATGGTTCTTCATTCGATAATACAAACTCGCCGACATGGATTAAAACTATTATGCCAGAATATACAATAGTTTCTGCTGGTTATGGTAACCCATATAGTCATCCAGGAAAAGCACTGCCGGCTTACTTTCTAGAACATGCTAATATGCCAGAAAAGAATTATTTTCAAACCGATCATGGCGAAGCAGAGAAACCAATTTTAAGTATTGTATGTTCAACAAATAGTAATAAATTAAGTTGTAAATATCGTTATAAGTAATTTTATTATATTTATTAACACATTTAAACTAGTTAAGGATAATGATTAGTGACTCAATTTTGAAATATTTTTACTTTCTAATGCTTAATATTTCTTAATTGACAATAATAATACTAATAGTTATAATTAAGTTTAGATTTAAGGAGCTCAAAATATGTTCTTTTATCAAAAGGATTTAGATCGTTTGAATGCTGCCTATTTAGGTAATCATTCCAATTTCTTTCTTCTTCATTCTTTGCCAGGAGTTGGCAAGAGCAAGCTTTTAGAAATGTTTGCTGCAGATAAAAAATGTTTTTACTTTTCTGCTAGAAAAGCCATTAATAATTTAGAACTTGCGAATAAAGAATTGAATCAAGATTTTTTAAATTGGCGTGACCTATTAGAAAATCAATTGGAAAACTCAACGAAATCAGTAATTATTATTGATAATTATGATTACATATTAAGACATGATGAGCAATTGAATCAGCAATTATTAGATTTTTATCTTGATTATCAAAGTCGTAATATAACAATAATTTTATCTATATCCTTGCCCTATAATTATCAAAAAGTGATTGATGATGTTTCTGAGTTACTGCTAGATAATCTTAAAACAGTAGTTTTAGATCCATTGAATTATCGACAAATGAAAAGACTTTATCCAAGTTTATCAGCGCAGGATATTATATTGATATTGGCTCTTAGTGGTGGCGTTTACCGCTATCTGCAATACTTTGATTGGCGCGATGGTGTCAATTTGGAAGAAGTTTTCGCTCAAAATATGCGATTAATCGCTAATGAGGTGGAAGTGCTCTTGCTAAATGATTTAAGAGATTTATCTACTTATAATATATTTCTAGAGCTAATGGCTAAAAATGTTCGTGTTCTGAATGATTTACATATACATACCCATGAAGAACGAGCAAAAATTAGTGTTTATTTAAATAATTTAATTAAATTGGGGATTGTGGCAAAAGATTCTTATTTGCGAGCAAATTATTATATCACTAATCCTTTAATTAAATTCTATTATCGTTTTATTCATCCGAATTTGTCTTTCTTCTTTAATCGTGAGCCGCGCCATTTATATGAAAATCTGCTCAAGCCATTTTTATTAGATTATATGGAAGATACATTTAAAGAGGTGGCATTAGAATATTTACATTTCCAAGATTCTCTAGATATTTTCCCAATTAAAATTAAGGAAGTTAATAAATATGAACAAAATGGAGCAATAATTGACTATATTTTAAAAAGTGCTACTAATGAATATGTCTTTGTCAATTGCTTTTATCAGGATAGACCCTTGGGGTTAGATAGTTATTATGTTCTTAATTCGCGAGCTTTAAATATCAATAAGGATGAAAGTAAAAACTTTTATTTCCTTATCTCAAGAGCGGGGTTCGATAATGATTTAAAAGCTCAAGCGCAAGTTAATAAAAGAATACGTTTGATTGATTTAGAAATGATTCATAGTTTATAGGAGGCTTATATGAAATTATCAAAATTTTACTTTACAACATTAAAAGAAAATCCTCAGGATGCGGATGTTATCAGTCATTCTTTACTAGTTAGAGCAGGAATGATTCAAAAAGTTGCTAGCGGTTTTTATTCATTTATGCCGTTTGGTACTTTAGTTCTTAGCAATATTGAAAAAATAATTCGTGAAGAAATGAACAAGATAGATGTACAAGAACTGCGAATGCCCCTACTTCAGCCAGCGGAATTATGGCAAGAATCGGGAAGATATGCAGTAATGAAAGAAACAATGGTTCGTTTTACCGACCGTCTTAAAAGGGAATATATTTTTTCACCGACAGCAGAAGAATTAGTTGTCGATATTGTTAGACAAAGACTGCTTTCTTATAAAACTTTACCGTTTAATCTATATCAAATTCAAACAAAAGTGCGCGATGAAATAAGACCTCGTTTTGGTCTAATGCGCAGCAAAGAGTTTATTATGAAAGATGGTTATTCTTTTCATGTTGATGAAGAGGATGCGAAAAAAGAATTTTTGAAAATGAAAGATGCCTATTGCCGAATCTTAACACGCTTAAATTTGAAATTTCGAGCGGTGGAAGCCGATAGCGGCGATATGGGCGGTAATAATTCGGTAGAGTTTCAAGTAATTGCTGATAGTGGAGAAGATGAACTGGTCTATTGTGATCATTGCCAATATGGCGCTAATGTTGAGCGTGCAGAAACAATTTTTGCTGATGTTGAAGTGAAAAATAAAGAGAGAAAAGAAGTATTCACTCCTAATGTCAAATCTATTGAAGAAGTTAGCAAATTTTTTGATGTCAGCAATAGAGAAATAGTTAAAACTATTATGTATTGCGATGCGCAAAATAATCTTTACGCTATTTTAATAAGAGGAGATTTAGAAATCAATGAAGTTAAGTTGAAGAATCATATTGGAAAAGAATTGTTTCTTCTAAAAGATTTCTCTAATACTGGAGTAATTGCTGGTTTTGTTGGACCTGTCGGATTAAAGAATGCAAAGATTATAGCTGATTATAGTGTTAAAAGCTTAAAGGAAATGATTGTTGGCGCTAACAAAGTAGATCATCATTTAACAGGTGTTACTTTAGAAAATTTTGCCGTTGATAATTTCTTTGATTTAGTAAAAGTAGCGGTTGGTCATAGCTGTCCTAAATGTCAAAAAAGCTTACAAGTAGCAAGAGGCATTGAAGTTGGACATATCTTCATATTAGGAACAAAATATTCTAATAGTATGAATCTTAAATATAAAAATAATGAAGGGGAATTACTGCCAATTGTCATGGGATGTTATGGTCTAGGTGTAACAAGATTAATGGCAGCAATAATTGAGCAAAAGCATGATCAAAATGGTATTATATGGCCAAAAGAAATTGCTCCATTTAAAGTAGTGATTATTCCAGCAAATAATAATTATTTAGCTCAGGCAGAAGATTTATATCAAAAAATGAAATTTAATAATATATCGGTATGTATAGATGATCGCGATGAGCGTCTTGGTTTTAAGTTAAAGGACTCTGAATTAATTGGTTTCCCACTTAGAATTATTCTAGGGCAAAAGATGAGTGAGAATCTTTTAGAAGTTAAGGAACGCGAAGAAAAAGACGCTAAATATATTTCCCTAAATGAAATAGAGGAATTTGTTCGCAACTTTTAATTGAATTTAGTTGTTATTGATAAATGATTGTTGAAACTGGAGAAAATAATTACGCCATGAATATCAGTTCGGTAATATTTTATATGCCGATTATTTAGACGTTCAATAATAATTGGACTCGGGTGCTTATAGCGATTATTTTTTCCAACCGAAATAATGGCATATTCCGGTTTTAATATATCAAGAAATAATTCTGAACTAGAAGTAGAGGATCCATGATGAGCTAAATGCAAAACATCGGTTTTAATATCGGGATAGTTCGCAATGATTTTTTCTTCAATAATATTGCTAATATCACCTGTTAGTAAATAGCTTTTATTTCCTAAAGAAAAGTGTAGAACAATAGAGCGATCATTATCTTCCAGCAGTGAAGAGGGATTGGCATTTAAGTTTCGCAAAGTAAGTGTGCCAATTTTTAAAAATTCAAAATTGTTCTCGGTTATTAATTTATGAACTGGAAATTTCTTTATTAAGCTTTCGCTTGCACCGTCATGGTCGAAATCAGAGTGTGAAATGATTAAGTAATCAATTTTTCTGATTCCGAGCGATTTAAAGTAAGGAATAAGGCGCGAGGCAGCTAAATCAAGATAGGAAAGCCCACCAGTATCAAATAGAATGGTTTTATTACTAAAACGCTCAACGATTAAAGTGGCGTCGCCTTGACCAACATCAAGAAAATATATTCTTTCATTGACGTTGAAATGTGGCGATAGATATTGAATGGTGATTAGAGCATAAAAGGGAATAAGGCATTTTTTAAAAAGTCGCAATAATCTTTTTTGATATAAAAGAATAAGAAAAGTTAAAATGATAAAATAGAGAAGAATAAAATAAATATTGGGTGTACCGAAAATGACTTTCGGATTGAAGAAAGAAAGCGTCTCTAATACTTGTACTATCATCTGAATAATAATTATTAAAATCCTTCTAAAAGGATCGATAAATATTGCGCACCAAGCTGTTGCGAAAGCGAGTAATATTAGAGGAGCCATCAAAACGTTTAGTAATGGTGTAAGTAATGAAATTTCATAGTTATTAAGCATAGTTATCGGAAGCAACCCATAATAGCATATTGCCGATACCATAATGGCTGACCTTATTTTCCCCTGCTTTTTATATAGCGAAGAAGTTAGAATTAAAATAAAGGTCACTGAAAAAGAATAAATAAAATCTAATCCAAATATTACTAGAGGATTAATTAAAATGAAGCATAGAGCGATTAAACTTAATTGATCAATTCGATTAAGCTTAATCTTAAAAACTCGACAAAATAAGCCAAGTACTAATTGACAAAATGCTCGCAAAATACTGATAGCAAAATTTAGTAAATAGAGATAGAAAAAAATAATTGATATAGCTATTGCTTGCCCTTTTGTTTTTTCTATCACGCCTTTTAATAAACTGGTGATTGCCAAAAATAATAGATTAATTTGCAATCCAGAGATTGATAATAAATGAACCAGTGAGAAATCTTTCAAATTATCTTTTAAGTAATAATAATCATCATTTTGACTGAATAACAACGCCTTGATTAATGATGCCTCCTTCGTAGGTATATCTATGAAGAGAGTTTGCATTAATTTATTTCTTAAAGTATTTTTTGGAATAAGTTGATACTCAAGGACTTTAAGCTGATAATATACTTTCTGATAAAATAAGTAATCCTTGAAACTAAATAAATTCGGATATGATATATCACTAATATCAGTTAAATAACCCTTGACGTCTAAAGTATCCCCAATCTGACAATCAGTAATATCATAAATCAAATACTTTTCCTTATTGTCTTTAGCGATAATATAATTTGTAGCAACTTTGCTAACTTCAAGATGAAAGTTATCTTTTCGCTGTTTATCAGGTATTTTGTAAAAAGTAAATAATTGCAAAACAATGAAAATAGCTAAAAGCAAAATAGAAAATTGAAATTGTTTTTTCAAGATGTTATAAAGAAGAAGTAAGAAAAGAAGAGATATTGGCAAAAAGGCAGCAGTGCTGCCTCGATTAGAAATGACATTGCATGTTATGCCTAAGATTACTGCGATTAAAATAAAGAAGAATGAATTTCGCTTTAAAGACATATTGAATCTTTGATAAGATTAAAAGTATTATTAGCGATGCCAGAGATTTTTTTGATCTCTTCTAAGTATTTAAATCCGCCAGAAAATTGACGATAGGAAATAATTTTTTCTGCTAAAGCGACACCAATGTTATCCAAAGATTTTAATTCTTCTAAGTTGCCTTTGTTTAAAGAAACTTTTTTAGAAGAATATGGTGCAATATAATAACTTTGGTCATGCTCAAGAATTAAACTAACATCGTAACAATTTCCATCGGCTTCAGATTTTGTGCCGCCAGCTTTTTCAATAAGCATTTGCATAGTCGCGCCTGTAGCTAGTTGATAGGTTCCAGGATTATTGATTTGACCGCTAATGCTGACTTTAATTGCGTTAGCATCAATAGACTCATTTAATTGTTGTGCTGGAATCTTTAATGGTAGAGTGGCCATCTTACTCAATTTTTGAAATATGGCTACGGTTACTATTGTTACAACTGTTGCAATAATGTAGAGTTTCATTTTTCTCCTCCTCCTTTACTATACCAATATAAAAGTTTCAGCATTATCCTAAATTTTCGTTGACTCATTGTATTTCGCTAAGTTTTTCGTTACAATAGAATTATGCTTTATTTAATATATGGTAATTCTTATTTGGTTAAAAAAGAATTAGATAGAATGGTTCCAAAATTATTACCTGAATCTAATGAATGGAACTATTTTGTATATGATGCATTGAAAATTCCTTTTGATGAAATTATAGAACAGGCCAATACCGCCGGCTTTTTTGCTGATAAAAAATTGATAATCGTTAAAAATAGCTATTTTCTCACTTCCGAAAAAGTAAAATTGGAATATGAAAATGATTTAGAGCATTTGGAAGTTTTTCTAAATAATATAAGTAGCGATGTAGATATAATATTTGTAACATATGCTATTAAATTAGATGAAAGATTAAAAATAGTTAAATATTTAAAGAAGAAATGTCAAGTAACTTTCTTGAATAATCCTACAAAAGATGAGTTTATCAAAAAAGTTAAGGAAATGTTTGCATTAAAAAAAGTGACTATTGATGCCAAAGCTTTGAACGAATTTGTTTTGCGAATCAATGAGGATTTAGAACGAGCCGAGAAAGAAATTGATAAATTGGCGACTTTTTCCAATAATATCAGTATTGATATAATTAAAGAAGCAATAATGATGGATATGAATACTACTGTTTTTAACTTGGCTGATGCACTTATTGCTAAAAATCTTAATCGGGCGATGACGATATATCAATCATTAAAAAACGATATTGAATTGAATTCTTTGCTGAGTATAATAGCACGACAATATCGACAAGTGTATCAAATATTGGTATTAAGTGATTTAGGTCTAAGAGCTGATGAAATAGCTCAAAGAATTGGTCTTCATCCATATATTACCAAATTGATACTCGAAAGGCGTTTTGATACAAAACAAGAGGAGCTAATCAAAAATATTGTTGCTCTTACTGATTTAGATATTGATATTAAAAGAGGAGATTATCAGGTTAGATTCACTAAATTTGAATTATTTCTTGTCTCCTGCTGCCTTTAATTAGTTATTTCTTCCTGTTTATATATTTTTATTTCGGAAATAATATTAAAGGTGATTAATATCAAAAAGAAAAGACGCATTTTAAACTTACGCACCGATTTTGCTGATGAAGTGATAATTGGTAAGGAAAGAAATGATGTATATGCAATTAAGAATAGTAAATATGGCGAAATAAACGTGGCCGAAGTAGAAATTTTTAAAAAAGAGCGCTCTCTTAATAAAGATCCTGGTCTTTATATTTCAATTGAATTTGACGATATTACAGATAAAAAAGAAAAGAATGAAGTTTCCGAAGTACTCACTCATTCTTTAAAAAAAATAATTAATTATAGTGTAAGCAATAAAAAATTGAAAATTTTAATCGTTGGCCTAGGAAATAAAGAAATTAAAGCTGACTCACTAGGACCAATAGTCGCTAGTCAAATTTTAGTTACTAATCATTTGTTTGTTCATGCACCTGAAATATTAACTGAAGGCAGTTCTCCAGTAGCCGTTGTGGCTCCTGGAGTTATGGGACAAACTGGACTCGAGACAAGTGATATTATTTCTTCGATAGTTAAAGTATACCAGCCTTCAGTTATTATTGCGGTTGATGCTTTAGCTACTAGAAATATTCAGCGCATCAATAAAGTTATTCAAATAACTGATACAGGTATTAGTCCTGGTAGTGGAGTAGGAAACTACCGAAAAGCATTAAATTACCGGAATCTGAAAACGCCAGTTATTGCTATAGGCGTAGCGACAGTAGTTGATGCAGCATCCATTGTTAATGAAACTATAGAATTAATCAATAAAAGTGGAAAAGCGAAGATAACTTTAGCGAATCGCGAAGATTTGATAAGCGATATTTTGCACGAAACAGGTTATAACTATATAGTCACTCCTAAAGAAATAGATGAAGAGATAAGAAATATATCTTTTATTATAAGCGAAGCAATAAATTCTGCACTTCATCAAAATTATCATAAAATGTGACAATTTTTTTCCTTTAAGCTGGGTAGAATAATTAATAGGAGGATCTCTTATGCCAAGAATAATGATTGATTTGATTGTAGTTGTTCTAGTTCTATTAATTGGTGCCAGTCTTATTTATAAAAGTGACACTGCTACAGAGAATGAAATCTCTGGTCAAATTAAAGATATCGAAACTGGTGGTAATGGAGAAACTCCAATAGAAGACGGCGGAGAAGAGATAATTCTTTATAGTGATAGTGGCAATGGTGTTGCCAAATTCATTTATGAAGTCAGTGATGTGATTTCTGGTGCGATTTCTTACTCATTCGAAATTATTGTAGGTGGCTTTAAAAATATATTTGATTAATTAATTATCTTAATTGAGCGATTATCGTTGATTAAACTTGTAATGTCGCTCTTTTTTTGTTATTATTTCTTTTGGTGATAATTTGAAAAATTTACGTCTTGCCTTAATGGGAACTCCGGAATTTGCTGCCGACATCTTTGAGAAAATTATTTTAGATTCTTGGAATGTTGTAGCGCTTATTTCTCAACCAGATAAAAAAGTTGGAAGAAAGCAGCTGATCGAAGAGACGCCAGTCAAAAGATTAGCAAAAAAATATGGACTTCCAATTTTTCAACCAGTTAAAATTAGAAATGATTATCAATTCTTTAAAGATTTAAATATTGATGTTTTAATAACTTGTGCTTATGGTCAAATTGTGCCGGAAGAATTACTAAAGATGGCGAAGATCAAAGCAATTAATATTCACGGCTCTCTTTTGCCACTTCTAAGAGGTGCCTCGCCGATTCACTACGCTTTAATTAATGGTTTTTCTCATACTGGTATAACGATTATGGAAATGATCAAAGAAATGGATGCTGGGCGAATGTTTGCTAAAAAAAGCATAGCCATTGAAAAATCCGATAATGTCATTACACTTGCGGAAAAATTAAAACAGATTTCTGTTCCTTTGCTATTAGAAACTCTACCTGGGATTATTGATGGTAGTAATCTAGGAGAAGTGCAAAACCCACAAGAAGTCACGTTTGCACCTTTAATAAAGAAAGAACATGCAGTAATTGATTTCACTAAAACTAGTCTGGAGATTTTCAATTTTGTGCGTGGATTAGCCTATTGGCCGACTGCCTATACTGGACTAGATGGCTCGATTATGAAAATTTTTGCAGTGGAAATAGTGGATAATATACAAGGTATTCCTGGACAGATTGTTTCCGTTGTAAAGGAAGGATTTGTAGTGAAAACAGGGGATGGGGCTGTTTTGGTCAAAAAATTGCAGATGCTCCGGCAAAAACATAATTTCAGGTAGTGATTTTGTTAATGGTAATAAAGCATTGATTGGTAAGGATTTATATGTCACAGAAATTAATTAGAAATTTTTCCATAATTGCTCATATCGATCATGGTAAGTCTACACTTGCTGATCGTCTGATTGAGCGCTGCGGTGGTGTAGAAGAACGAAATATGAAGGATCAAATTCTAGATAGCCTTGATTTGGAAAGAGAACGCGGTATTACAATAAAGTTGAATACTGTTCAATTAAAATACTTGGCCAAGAATGGATTAGAATATACGTTGCATTTGATCGATACTCCGGGGCATGTCGATTTCACTTATGAGGTTTCCCGTTCTTTGGCATCTTGCGAAGGAGCAATTCTAGTTGTTGATGCCACGCAAGGGGTAGAAGCACAAACTTTGGCTAATGTTTATTTAGCTTTGGATAATAATCTGGAAATTGTACCAGTTATTAATAAAATTGATCTTCCGAGTAGCGATGTTGATCGCGTGAAGAAAGAGATAGAAGAGATTATTGGTTTGGATACCGCTAATGCTCCAGCTGTTTCGGCAAAAACTGGTTTGAATATTGACGATGTCTTAGAAGCGATAGTTAAAGATATTCCACCACCAAGTGGCGATATTACTAAACCTCTCCAAGCCCTAGTTTTCGATTCATATTATGATAATTACAAAGGGGTAATAATTTATTTATGTGTTAAGAATGGATCCTTAAAAGTACGAGATAAAATCCAATTCGTTAATAGCGGAGCTAGTTATGAGGTTTTGGAATTAGGAGTATTCTCTTCACAATCAAGTTATAAAGATGAATTAGTAACAGGAGAAGTCGGCTTTATGGTTGCTGGCATCAAGAATATTAAAGATATTCAGGTCGGTGATACAGTGACGCTTTTTGATAATCCAACACCACAAGCTTTGCCTGGATATAAGCGGATGAAAGCCATGGTATATTGTGGGTTGTTTCCAGTTGAAAACGAGAAATTTCACGAACTTCGCGAGGCACTTGAAAAGTTGCAATTGAATGATTCTTCCTTGACTTTTGAACCAGAAACTTCGCAAGCATTGGGATTCGGATTTCGAGTTGGCTTTCTAGGTTTACTGCATATGGATGTTATTGAAGAGCGCTTAGAGCGTGAATACAATATTAATTTGATTGCCACCACGCCGTCAGTTATCTATCATGTCTATTTTCATGATGGAACAATGATCACAATTGACAATCCTTCAAAGTTACCAGATGTTGCAAAAATTAGCAGAATTGAAGAACCATATGGCAAAGTATCCATTATGACCCCAAGTGAATATGTTGGTGCCTTAATGGAATTATGTCAGAGTAGAAGAGGTCAATATATTGATTTGCAGTACTTAGATAATTCGCGGATGATGCTGACATATGTTCTACCATTATCGGAAGTAATCTTTTCCTTTTTCGACAAGTTAAAATCATATTCCAAAGGATATGCCTCGATGGATTATGAAATTACTGATTATAAAGAATCAAAGTTGGTTCGTATGGATATTCTCTTAAATGGACAACCAATAGATGTTTTGGCTACTATTGTTCATAAGGAATTTGCCTATTCACGTGGTAGTATTTTAGTAGAAAAATTGAAGGAAGTCATACCGCGACAACAATTTGAAATTCCTGTTCAAGCATCACTCAATAACAAAGTAATTGCTAGAGCGACGATTAAGGCATTGCGTAAGGACGTTTTAGCAAAATGCTATGGTGGTGACATTTCGCGAAAGAGAAAGTTGTTGGAAAAGCAAAAAGAAGGCAAAAAACGTATGAAAATGGTTGGTAATGTTGAAGTACCGCAAGAAGCTTTTATGTCACTTTTAACTATCGAAGAGAAGTAATTGAGAATTACGGAAAAACCTATTTTTTTTCTAATTAATCAAAACTATGCTAAATATTTACAAAATTCGAAAAAGTGTTAAACAAAAATTGACAAATATTTTAAAAAATATTACAATAGGTGGGAGTAGAGGATTAAAAAAGATATTTTTTAAGTGCTTGGAGGAAAATGAAGGACAATCGGAAATTCAGTCTTATAGCTGAGACTGTAGATGAAATGCATATTGGCCCAAAGTCTATCGCTCATAATTACTGCCATTATGGTCTTCTTTTAAATCGGGCGACAGAAGTACGCAAAATTTCAATTTTTAATGATTTTGAAAAACCAAAATATACGACTTTCACCCCATTCCCGTATCAGTGGGATGCTGTTGATTTAATGCTTAATAAATTTGAAGGACGCGGAGTTTTTGCTGATCAAGTTGGACTAGGAAAAACAGTTCAAGCGTTACTAGCGGCTCATATTATGTTTTTGACGGGAGAAATTAGCAATTGTGTAATAGTTGCTCCTGCCAATCTTCTTCCACAATGGCGCAAAGAAGTGACTACTAAATTTGCTGGCGTTTTTGAGTTCATCGAAGAAGAAGGTAACAAGGAAATGAATTTCAGCATTTTAAAAACTTCACTTCATCAAACAGATGGTACTTACTATCATAAACCGATAATTTATTTTTTATCCTTGGAAGCATTAAGGCATAACGTTGCTCAGGAAAACATTTTCCGTGGACAAATTGAAGATTTGGAAGATAAGTTAGCAAAATGTGAAGCGATTATTGCTGCAGAAATGGGTAATGATGCTGGAAAAAGTGAAGAGCAAAAAGATTATGAACGCTTGGCAACTTTCATGAATACTGAAACCAAGAGCATGCGGAAAATAACCCAGAGCGTTATTTCGCAAATGGAAAAGAAAAATGATATTCTGGAAAAGATTGAAAAAATTAAGTCAGCATTATTCTTTACCAAAAAATTGATTTGTTGATGGTTGATGAAGCTCATGCTCCAGCAAAAAATCCTGAGCAGTCAGCGCTTCTTCAAAGGCTAAATAAAACATATTGCATTCTAATAAGTGCGACACCGATTAGAGAAAACATTGATGATATTTATAATCTAATTAAAATTGTTGATGCAAATCGCTTCCCGACAATTGAGAAATTTTATAATTTCTGTGGAGCGACGAGCATTAGTGAATTAATTGGACAAGATGGTAATTTTGAAAAAGTTTCCAAGCTCAATGGTCTTATTAACTCATTGTTTACTAGAAAAAGATTGTATGATCCTTTAGTTCTCCGCAGCTTTCAATTAAAAAGTGATGAATTAAGACCATTTATCAGTGCTTTAAGTCAAAAAGATGATGTAGCAGTAGAGAAATTAGAAAAGTTTGAACGCTTTAAAGATTTGCGTCCAAATGTAATTAAAGAAAAAATAATCGAAATTCGAAAATTTATTGATATTTCAGCTGGAATTATTCAAAGAAAGGCGGAGTTCCCAGAACGTCCGAATTTACTT
>JALQSN010000294.1:0-60875 GCA_023690525.1 Holotrichia oblita | reverse complement strand
AACCGCTTCTGCCAGTTTATCTTCAATATTCGTCTGAATCGCACGGCGAAGAGGTCTTGCTCCATATTTTTGGTCATATCCGGTTCCCACAATGAAATCAATAACTCCGGGAGTCGCTTTCAATTTAATATTCATTTGAGCCAGAGCACGTTTTCCAATCCCCTTAAGCATAATGGTAACAATTTCTTTAATATTCTCTTTTGTCAAGGAATGGAATACGATAATCTCATCAATACGATTGATGAATTCCGGCTTGAACAAACGCTTTACCTCTTCCATAACACTGTCTTTCATCTTTTTATAATCCGCTTGTTCATCCTGAACAGAAGCAAATCCTAATGTCTTTGGTTCAATAATCCGCTGGGCTCCCGCATTAGAGGTCATAATGATAATGGTATTTTTAAAGCTCACTTTTCTTCCCTGAGCATCCGTAATATGCCCATCATCCAGAACCTGCAGCAGAATATTAAATACATCAGGATGTGCCTTTTCAATTTCATCAAAAAGAATAACCGAATAAGGATTTTGCCGGACTTTTTCACTTACCTGACCGCCTTCATCATATCCTACATATCCCGGAGGTGAGCCGATTAATTTTGATACACTGTGCTTTTCCATATACTCCGACATATCCACACGGATCATAGAATTTTCACTTCCAAACATCGCTTCTGCCAAAGCCTTTGAAAGCTCTGTCTTACCAACTCCCGTAGGTCCCAGGAACAAAAAGGAGCCAATCGGACGATTGGGATCCTTTAATCCCACTCTTCCTCTGCGGATTGCTTTGGAAATAGCGGATACCGCTTCCTCCTGACCCACAACCCGCTCATGCAGTATTTTTTCTAGATTTTTAAGCCTTTCGGTTTCTTCCTCCGCCAGTTTCTTCACCGGAATCTTAGTCCAGCTTGAAATAACATCTGCTATTTCATTTTCATCTACTACCAATAGCATATTTGCTTTTTCATTATCCTCTTTATCTCTTAACCGTTGTATTTTATCGGCATTTTTTTTCTGCTGTTTCTTTATCTCTCCTGCTTCTTCATATGCCTGCCTTTTGATGGCTTCCTCTTTCGATTCCTCTAGGTTTAGATTCTGGTTTTCCAGTTCCTTAATTTTAGGAGAAGATATATAAGTACTTAGCCTTAACTTGGAAGAGGCTTCATCCATTAAATCAATTGCCTTATCCGGCAGGCATCGGTCATTGATATATCTGGCGAACATTTTTACCGCTGCTTCCAGCGCTTCATCGGTAATCGTAACTTTATGATGATCCTCATACGCTGTTCTTAATCCCTTCAGTATGAGAATCGCTTCTTCTTCGGTTGGTTCCTCTACTGCAACCGGCTGGAATCTTCGTTCCAATGCAGCATCTTTTTCTACGTATTTACGGTATTCTTCTCTCGTAGTTGCTCCGATCAACTGAATTTCCCCTCTTGCAAGGGATGGTTTTAAAATATTGGAAGCATCAATCGCACCTTCTGCTCCGCCTGCACCAATAATGGTATGGATTTCATCAATAAATAATAGTACATTCCCGTCGGTAATGACTTCATTGATTACTTTCTTAATCCGTTCTTCAAATTCTCCCCGGTACTTGGAACCTGCCACCATTCCCGATAAATCAAGGGTAAGCAGACGCTTATCTTTTATCGTATCCGGAATATTCCCTTCCACAATCCGGCTGGCGATTCCTTCTGCAATCGCGGTTTTTCCCACTCCCGGTTCCCCCACCAGACAAGGGTTATTCTTGGTTCGTCTGCTTAAAATCTGAACGACTCTCTGAATTTCATCCTCACGGTAGATTACCGGATCCAGTTTTCCTTCTCTTGCAAGCTGGGTCAGATCACGGCTGTACTGATCCAAGGTAGGAGTGGCGGATTTTCCGTTTCCTTTTCCTTTGCTTGCCATATACTCATTTTTCGCTGCCGTGACATCCTGCCCAAGTGCGATCATAATGTCAACATAAAGCTTTTGTACATTTATTCCCAGTGTATTTAAAAGTCTTATTGCGATACAATCCGATTCTTTGATCAATGCAATTAAAATGTGTTCCGTCCCAACTAGTTTTGCTTTCATTTTTGAAGCTTCCCGAACACTATTTGCCATTATTTTTTGTGTTCTTGGCGTAAAATTATCCCGTTCCACCACACCTACATTTCCCTGTGGAGCAATCAGCTGCTCAATTAAGTCTACCAACTTATCCTTATCCACCCCATTTTCTTCCAAAACAGTCGCTGCTACCCCTTGAGCAGTAAGCAGCCCAATTAACAAGTGTTCCGTTCCGATATAATTATGTGATAATGCATAAGCAATTTCCTTGGCATTTTCCACTGCTTCTCTTGCATTCTCTGTAAAATGTTCAAACATGTTGCAGTCCTCCATTCGTTTTTTTCAAATTCATAACAATTTGGCTGAATTGTTATATGATATCCGGCAGATTTTTATTTAGATATTCTGCCCGTTCTCTGTCTCTTTCAATATTTCCAAGGGTTTTCCCTTTTACTTGTTGAAGATTGCCTGGCTGGATTTCCACCATTAATTGAAATATAGTTTTCGTATCCTTCAGCTTTATTATATTGCTTTCCACTCCAAATTTTATATGACCTAAAAATATCATTGCATCCTTTGTATTAATTTGCTTTGTATACTTAAGGCTTCCATAAGCGCGATATACCTGATCCTCCAGTATATTATAATTGGCATTCAACAGATAATCCCTTCGCTTTCTCTCCTGATGAATAATCTGATATACAACATTATTGAGTTTTTCAATAATATCGGCTTCATTTCCGCCTAAGGTCTTTTGGTTGGATATCTGATAAATTCCAGTGTTGGCTGTAGTACCTTCTCCATACATACCACGGAATGCAATTCCCAGCCTTCCGGCTTCCTCCATTAACTGATTCATTTGCCCGGCAGCATCAAGAGCAGGTAAAAAAACCATGTAGGAAGCACGCATCCCGGTTCCTACATTGGTAGGACAAGTGGTTAAATAACCATACGTTTCATTAAAAGCGATTTCTAAATTTTCCGAAAGCCAATCATCCAGCCGGTTAGCCTCCTTAAAAGCCTTTTTTGCATTCATGCCCCCGGTAAATGCCTGAATTCTCAAATGATCTTCTTCATTGATCATAATACTTAAGGTTTCATCTCCGGCAGTATAGACACCGGTTTTTTGTTTTTTCTCAAGAAGCAATGGACTGATTACATTACGTTCTGCCATGGCTAGACGTTCCACTTCTTCCATCGTATTAATATTCTGGTATTTAAACTCGCTTGCATTTCCGCTTGCAAGTAATTTACCTTCGATTTCTTCTGCCATCCGGTTTGCCAAATCATCCGTAAGCTTAGGAGAAAAAGGATAATTTCTCAGATTTCTCGCCAGGCGAATCCGGCTGGATATCACTACGTCGTTGAATTTTCCTTGCTCTTCGTACCATTTTGCCATTCCTCTTCTCCTTTCAATTCTCTGATTTTATCCCGAAGCTTTGCTGCTGCCTCATAATCTTCTTTCTCCACAGCTTCTTTCAATTCTATTGAATATTTTTCCACTTCATCAATAGCTTCTACCTGCGCCTGTAACGGAGTCTCATAGTTGATGGGCTGTTTCCCTGTATGACGATTGCTCCCTTGAATTTGTCTTAAGCTCCGATCAATGATATCCTCGAATATATGATAACAATTAGCACACCCAAACTTTCCAGTTTTTTGCAGCTCAGAAGCCGTGGTCTTGCACACCGGACAGCGAATCACAATTCTCCTGTCGGCTTCCTTTTCTTTTTCTTTCTTTTCCTGTTCTTCTCCATACACATTTCCAAATATATTGGAAAGAAAACTGCTTAACATCTGATCCAGTCCGTTTCCGCCGTTTTTCACTTGAAAAGAAGTTTTTTCCGCAGCACATTCCTCACAAAGGTGCTGTTCTTTCTTTTCTCCATTTTTAATTTCCGTATAATAAATTTTAGCAGGTCTCTTTTGACAAAAATCACATAACATGCTGATTCTCCCTTCTACTGTTCTAAAATAGAATTACATTATACTATTATACATAAAATATACCTCAACCATTCTTTCGGGTCAACAATTTTTCTATAGGGCGGACGCCCGATATGAATAATTTGGCAGCCAAGGTGTTATTTGTAAGCTAAAATGCATAATCTGCCAAATTATGAAGGCACGTCTGAACAGTAACATATATACGAAGGTAAGTCTTGAATTTTTTTAATTTCCATTATAAAATAGTAACAGTTCAGCCATACATTCATAATTTGGCAGATTGTGTGTTTTGGCTTAAAATAATATTTAACAAAAGGAAACCAAGAAATGAGGATACCAACGATGAGAATTGGATTAGTAAGGCATTTTCGTGTCCATTGTCCCCATAAGCGAATGATGACTTCTCAGGAATTCCGGGAATGGTCCAAGCAATATGAGCGAGCCGGCATTTTCAAGAAAAAAGTGGAAATGTACGGAATTGAATGGGATGTCTGTTATGCCAGCGACCTTCCGCGTGCCGTAAAAACCGCCAGAGAGGTATACAACGGAAATATCCATTTTGATAATTTATTAAGAGAAGTGGATACTCACCCTTTTATCCATACAGACAAACTGAAGCTTCCCTTTGCAGTATGGCATATCTGCGGACGGCTTGCCTGGTTCTTCCGTTCTAAAAGCCAGCCGGAATCCATTAAAGATACGAAACGGAGAATCAATCTTTTTTTAGACAAGGTTGACTGGTCAAAGGATAATATATTAATTGTATTTCATGGATTTATGCTCTATAATTTTCAGAAAGAATTAAGAAAACGAGGTTTTCAAGGTGAAAATGTCCGTGTTGTAAAAAATGGATATCTATATGAGTATATAAAATAGAGCATGTCATTACGATGCACTCAGCATTTCGACTAGATTGCTTCGCACGGCTCGCAATGACAAGGTGTGAACTGTAAAGTAAACAGGTTATAAGATAAGAAGATGACTGATTCTATAGAAAAAAGTCATCTTCTTTTTCTTCCCTTCCTTCTTTCCGCTTTATTATTTGAAATACGAATGCAACAGTAAGCCCGATACAGGCGATTCCAAGTCCTCCGCTTACCAATCCCATCTGGAGAATTCTTCTTTTATATCCATCTTCCTTTGCTTTTTCTTCCATGGAATCATTCTTTGCCGGAAGAGCATCTTCTTCTATGCTGCCATTGTATTTTTTCAAGGTCATATTCACCCTGTTGTATTGATAAAAACCGATTTCACCATCCTGGTTCTCACCGTAAACTAAAAGTACATCACTTGCTAAATCATATTTCCAGCAATATACAGTGATGGGCAGTCCATTGAGTACAATAGTTGTTTTTTCATAATCCTTTGGTATTATCCCTTCGTCCTCTACAGGTAAAACCTGTAATTTTATGGTTTCGGACAGGAAACTGCTGCCTTCATTATCTTCCGAAGCCCATACACCAGTGGCAGGAATTTCTTCTATTCTTTCAGTTTCTGGCAAGTCTGCTTCCTCTCCCGGCTCATCCTTTTTTTCAGGCTCTTTTCTGTTCACTACGATTGCTGTGGTCTTCTTATCTCCTGACGGTGCGGTAACCGTTATCTTTATCTTGTTTTTTCCTACTTTTAATTTCGTATTTCCCTTGATGGATACGGTTGCTTTTGAATCGGACGTTTTCGCATGAACCGAAACTTTCTCTTCCGTATTATCTACTTCCATTGTATATTTATGAATGGTATTTTTAAACTCGGGACTCAGTGTTCCCGGAAATACTGTCAGCTCATCCAGCTCCGTATCATCGCTGATTCGTACCGGATCAATGATCTGAAACATTAACTGGTTTCTGGAAACTGACATCTGTAATCCATCCTCGGCACAATAAATCAAAGGTTTATCACTGATTCGTATGGTGGTTTCTCCACCCTTCATCGCTTTGAATTTCAAAGAATATTTTTTTCGAATTCCCACTTCTCCCGAATCTACATCGGAGATCATTACCATTCCAACTCCTTCGGATGTAAATGCACCGCCCTCTACAAATTGTATCCGTTCCCGGTCAAAGGAAAGGAATGCTTCCACATCACCAATATCCTCACTGGATTCGATGGTCAGAACAACAGAAAAGGTGCTGTCCACCATAATATTTTCTTCACTTAATGCCAGATTCATGGCTGCACTTGCCGCAAGAGCATTGGTCTCTTTAAAACAAATGCTGCTTAGCGCCAGAATAAAAATGAATAAAATATGAATGGCTTTTTTCACCTTTTCCTTTACTTTCATGACTTTCCCCTCTTTAGCTGGTCTTTGTAATGATTATGGTATAGGTATTTACATCACCGTTTTCTGCAGTCACCTTTATGGCAATTGTGTTGCTTCCGGATTTCAATGATACCGTCGCTGTTCCGCTCCCGGAAATCATCGTATTGCTTCCGCCCTGCTCTAAGTAAACTTCCACCGTTGCTTTGCTGTTTACCTGAGCTGCAGAAAGATTTACACTGGACACATCTTTGGGAACGGTTAAACTGTAAGTATTTTTTCCTCCGTCTGCGGCATTGAATTTCGGCGTCAGAGTATAATTATCCACTTTCAGGGTCTTCAGCCAATTGTTTGGAGAGAGCACCGTCTGCGGTGTCTGAGCAGGCTGATCCGGCATGTTATAATACACCGGAATATGAAATACCAATTCTTCTCCTAACAGATCCATACCGCTGTATGCTGTATATGTTTTTGCTGCTTCTGAATTAGCAGCTTCTACATTTGCCATATACTGGTGGGTATAGGTATTAGTTGGTGTCACATTGAATTTTTGGAGATAAATGGTATTCTGTCCCCTGTTTATATAATTAGTTCCTATATATTTTGCACCACCTGCAATGGCTTTATACTGGGTGTTCCATGGAAGGAGATAACTTTCTCTTGTAGCTGCATTTGTTGTGGTGCTTCCGCTGGCAAACTTCAGTGCATTGATAATCGCTCCATTTGCTGCTGTACTATGCGTTGCTCCGATATTGTAAAAATTATAATATCCTTCATATCCGGCAACCGTTCCTGTTACAGAATCACTGAATGCGGTTGCACTTTTAATTACTTCTTGTTTTACCCTTGTTGCCAGATGATATGGACTTACACCGGATTGCTCCGCAGCATCCATAAATATCCGGCTGTATAACATAGTAGCCTCATCCTGTGTATCTTCATCAAAGAAAGACACAGATACATTATACATCGGTGTATTTTTAAGGATTGCTTCCACTCCGTTTTGTACCTGATATCCGGATTGATATTCCAATGCTTCAAATTGGAATATGGAGTTTTGATATAAAAAGTTTCTTGGATCCATATAATATTCCAGGGCTTCTTTGGAAGCGGTTACCCATGAAGAACCATCATAAGGGATAAATTCGTCCGTAGCCCAGTTATACGCACCGGATTCATAGGATTTCCAACCATTGCTTTTACTTTTATTAATTAGGTTAAGTCCTGTTTTTGATTCTTTTTCAATGACTGTATTCCAGTCAAGTTCTGTCTGGTATGCTTTGAAAATCCAGTTCGGATGATTTTCATGAAGCAATGCCAAGGCTTCTTTGTAGCTGTCCGGAAATCCTTGTTCGCTTAAGTATGCATCAAAATCTTTATCGTCAATTTCAACTGGGTTCTCAGCCGGCGGCTGTGTTTCCTCCGGTCCGGATGTCGGCTTTGTCGTCGGAGACGGTGCTGGTGCAGAGCCGGGAAGAACTGCTGTCATATCAATCGTTATATATTGCCCTGCTACATATCCGCTTAATGATTTCCCATTATAAGTAAAGCTTACCTTGTACCATGTTGCATTCTCTGCTGTTTTACTGGATTCAATGGTTACTTTGGAACCTTTTTTCAAGGATACACCGACTCCGTTCAAGGTGAGCCGTTCCTGCGCTGTCCCCGGTTTCTTCCGAACCGTTAAAGATGTTGCATTTACCGTTCCTGTTTTATTTATGTTCCCTGTCAGGGTTGTCTTATTTGCTAATATGTATCCGTTTCTTACTTCTTCTTTATGTAAAAATGAAACCTTGAACCATTTATTTCCTTTTGCATCGGTTGTTTCCAATGTAATTACGATGTCTTGTTTATTTTTCAGGGAAACGGTGGTTCCGTTTATCTTAAGGGCGGTCTTGTCACTTCCGGCTCCCTTTCGGACAGTTATCTTTTCGCTGCTCTTTACTGTGGCACTTACATTTTTTGTAAATGTCAGTTTTGCATAATCACTTAATATGTACCCTTTCTTAGTCGTACCATTATAGGCAAAGGATATATAATACCATTTTTTATCACTTACTGTTTTTTCTTTTAGGATTTTAACAGATGTTCCTTTTTTCAAAGCCACCTTTGTTTTTCCTACGGTTAACTGTTCTCCGGAAGCGGAGGCTGTTTTACGTACCTTGAGGGAATCTGCCGTTATCTTTGCAGGAATATCCATGGAAGAAGTGGAAGTGGAGGAAGCCGGAACAGAAGAGGTCTGAGGCTCCTTTGTTTCTTCCGTACTGGTTTGGGATTCAGTCTCTGTTTGCAAAAGCTTTATGTACTCTCCCAATACATACCCCTTCAAGGTTGTTTCCTGATAAGTAAACGATACTTGATACCAACCGCCGGTCTCCTTTAGTATAGAAACGGTATCTCCCATTTTCAGACCGACATTGACTCCTTTGTACTGTAAAACCGCTTTATCAGTTCCCGGACCGGTTCTTACATTCAGCCAGGTTGCATTAACCGTTCCTGTGGATTTTGCATTTATCACACCGGAACCCGTTTCTGCAAAAAGAATGTTTCCTCCGATCACGAAAACTAATGTTAATAAAACAGTCATAAGAATCTTTTTTTTCAATCTATGACCTCCTTTTTCTTTTGCAGTAGTGCTATCTACTATAGTAGAAGCCATTATATCCCACTCCTGTGGCACATTTGTGTCAATGGAATTTTTAACCTTTTCTGTTATTCACTGTATCTATTTGTGTGCTCCCTTTTTCAACATTTCTCTTAATTCTGAAATTCCGAACTCATAGCTTTTATTACAAAAATGACAGTTTACCTCAATCGGCTCTCCATCGTCAATCATTTCCTGAATATCTTTTTTCCCGATACTGATTACTGCTTTTTCTACTCGTTCTTTCGTACAGCTGCATTGAAATTTGGTTGGGATTTTTTCGGCAATTTCTACTTCGAATTCACCTAATACATATTTTAATATATCTTCCGGAGACATATCTTTATCAAGTAAATCAGTGATTCCGCCAATTCCGCCTATCATCTCTTCCAAACGGCTGATTACTTTTTCATCTGCAAAGGGCATGAGCTGAATAATAAAACCGCCGGCTCGCTTTACCGTATTATTTTTATTCATCAGCACTCCAAGCGCTACGGAAGATGGTATCTGCTCCGATGTGGCAAAATAATAGGTTAGATCCTCTGCAATTTCTCCGGAGACCAAATGGGTCTGTCCTGCATAGGGCTCCTTTAATCCCATATCCTTTGTTACACTTAAAATACCGGACTGGACGGCTCCTCCCACATCAAGCTTTCCTTTTGCACTGGGGGGAAGCATGACTTCAGGATTATTTACATAACCTTTTACATTTGCCCGAGAATCTGCGGTTACTGTAAGTCCTCCAATGGCTCCGCTACATTTAATCTGAAGAGTCATCAGATCCTTTTCACCCTTCATCATAGAGCCCATCATGGCTCCGGCTGTCAACAGCCTTCCCAGTGCTGCAGTTGCCACAGGGCTTGTATTATGAACTACCTTTGCATGTTCTACTAATTCTTGTGTTGTTGCCGCAAATGCACGAATCTGGTGATCGGCGGCGGTTGCTCTGATAATATAATCTGACATTTTTCTTCATTCCTTGTTGTATATTTTTGTTATTGTTCAGACATGTTCATAACTTGGAGATTATGCATTTTGGTTTACGAATTACATTCTAGGGCACGTCTGAACTGTTACCATTTTATGTTAATTGCAATTAAATAGCAATCTTTTTATTTTAATATCAGTATTGCTTTCTGACTGAAAATTATTTAAAAGATTTTTACATTAATCATTTTTTATGTTACTACGATGTGCTGGAAGTTGATTGCGGCTGTTATAATATCAGTGAATTTTTAGGAAGCTGGTTTATCAGAAAAGCAATGGTCGATTGGCTGGAGCAGATGAAACGTTATGATAACATGGATGAAGATTATTATGATGATTTTCTTTAAATAGGATTGTTTTTTATTCTTGCGAACAATGAGCCAAATGCAAGCTTGCTTGCATTCAAAGAATCCTTGGGCGAATGACGCCCAAGGCAGTACTGGATTGCTTCGCTTTGCTCGCAATGACGTGGGAAAATAATCTCTTAACTTATCTTTACACATTTTGGTGATATGCCAGATACGATTTTCCTTCCTGCCTTCCTTCTCGTGCTACAATATAAATCCGCTCACTATCTTCTTTGGGCGGATTCTTGGTAAAGGCATCAAAGGCGGCAATATACTCTAGACCTGCTTCTTTCAGTAATTCCTTGATCCTTTGAAGTTCATAAGCTCTTTGATAATGTTCTTCCTCGAAACGGTAAAAAACATTTTCTTCTTCCTCCTCTTTTATATAAATGGTCAGGTCATACTCGTTTATTTCTTTTTCGGGGTAATAATAATTATCCCAGATGAAGCTGCAGTTTTCTCTGTTTTCTGCAAACGTGTTCTGAGCTAATATCGCTTCGTAATTGTATTTTGTGTTCAAATCAAAAATAAAGATACCTTTCTGATCCAAATAATTATTTACTAAACGAAATACTTTTAGTAAATCTTCCTCTTCGGTTATATAATTCATGCTGTCACAAATACTTACTGCAGCCGCTACCGTCCCAAATAACTCCATTTCCCGCATATCCTGTAAAAGATAAAGGATATCCATATTCTTATGGATTGCTTTATCTCTGGCAATTTCCAACATTTCCCCAGCATTGTCAATACCTATCATATCATAGCCGGCGTGATAGAGCTGCTCTGTTATATTTCCTGTTCCGCAGCCCATATCAAGAACCAGACCATTTAATATGCCGTATTCTTTTAACAAATCAGTTAAGTACTCACTCCATTCTTTATAGGGGATGTTGTCCATAAACCGATCGTAGACCTCTGCGAATCCTGTATATGCTTCCATATAGATTGCTCCTTATTGAGTTTTTTCAGCATTAAGGATCTTCGTTATACTATTAATATTATTCTGAATCAATCCCATTGATTTAAGGATGTCTTCAAGGGAAATCACCTGCTCTTCTGCAGAAGCACTGACATCTTTTGTTGATGTTACTGAGTGCTCTGAAATATGGGAAAGCTTGCCCATAGAATCCAGAAGCTGATCCTTTACTGTTTTAATATTCTTAAGTTCACTGTCAAGCACATTCGTAATGTCAATTACTTGTTTTGAAGATTCCACTATATTATCAAAAACTCCTACCGTAGTATTGAGCTTTTCATTGGATTCCTTAACAATATTCTTATTGCCATCCATTGTTTTTCTGGTCTTTTCAACAATATTTGTAATTTCCGTCAGAATCTGGGAAATCTGTTGGGTAGAATCACTGGATTGTTCTGCAAGCTTTTTAATCTCACCTGCTACAACAGCGAATCCTTTTCCTGATTCTCCGGCACGAGCTGCTTCTATTGCGGCATTTAACGAAAGTAAATTCGTTTGTTCCGCAACATTGTTAATAATCTGGATAATACTGCCAATTGATTCTGACTTTTCCGATAAATCTGCAATATCTCTGGATGCACTTTCTGTTGATTCTGTGGTTTCACTAAACTTTTCAGAAAGCTCCTTTATTGATAACATACCGATATCATTGTTTTCTTTCACTTTTTCCATGTACTCAACGGTTCTGCTGACTTTTTCTTCTGAACTGGAGATTCTGTCTGCCAGTTCATTGCACATATTCAAATTATCATTTACTTCATTGGTCTGAACAATTGAGGCATCCACTATTTCTTTTGAATAATCTGCTATCTTATGAGAAGCTCTGCCAAAATTATCAAGTGTATTATAAATATCATCGGATGAAACTTTTAAATTATTCAATGAATCTGCCACATTTGAAACAATATGATCCGTTTTCTTTTCCTTTTCATCTAATTTATAGAATAAATTGTAAGCATGCATTGATATATACAGTGCAATTGCTGCCGCCAGTATAAAAACGCTCATGATGAATACCCAAATAGGTATACTATGCATTAATAAAAAGGAATCCGTGAACAATACTGCACCAATTATAGTTAATACGACCGTCATCACTACATTTACAATCACGACTGATTTGTCATAATACGCAACTGCTAAAA
The DNA here is from genome assembly GCA_023690525.1 of Holotrichia oblita. Taxonomy (NCBI): domain Eukaryota; kingdom Metazoa; phylum Arthropoda; class Insecta; order Coleoptera; family Scarabaeidae; genus Holotrichia; species Holotrichia oblita. The sequence goes on along the minus strand of JALQSN010000294.1, from coordinate 48,523 downwards.
TTAAATATAAAAAATAAGCCTGCGTTATAGCAGCATATTTACCGTCATTTGCAAATACTATTATAACAGGTCCCATAATTGGCATGATTGATACATATAAGTATTTAGCATATTTTCCAAGCTGTTTCTCGAATATCTTAACAAATAAAGTCATCAATACCATAACTAATACGATTGCATCAACCCCTGTGCCTTGTATAAAAAACATAACAAAGGCAAATGCAACGATAGGAATTAAAACATTAATTATAAACATAATCAAATTCATTTGTTTTTCCACATCTTTTAGCACTTTTAACTCCATACGCAATTCCTCCTGTTTCGTAACATTATTTGTCTTGAATTGATCGGTTCTACATTGTATCTATAATTATGCATTATACACTTTTATTCGACTAAATTCAATACTTGCTGCGGAATTATAATTACAGTAAACATCTTGGTTACTGTTCAGACGTGCATTCATAATTTGGCAGATTATGTATTTTGGCTTACAAATAACACTATGGCTGCCAAATTATTCATGTCGGGCGTCCGCCCTATAGAAATATTTGTACAAGATGTGCTTAGTGAGCAAGCTTCCACGCACATCTTGCACAAATATTTCTGCACGTCTGAACTGTAACCCATCTTGTCATTGCTTTCGTAGATAGATGAGTATATATTGAAAGTACAAGTTTTTTATGCTATGATATTTAGTACAGATTTGAGAGTTTATATGATACACAACACCACGAGTGAGGATTGCTAAATGAATAAGCGTAAGTTATTACAAAGAATTTTAAATAATCAAAAAAATGTTAAATTCAATGAATTTGTCATTCTCATTGAATCATTTGGATTTATACACACAAGAACAGAAGGCAGTCATCATATCTTTAAGCATATGTACATCGGAGAAATCATCAATATCCAAAATGTAAATGGAGAAGCGAAACCGTATCAAGTCAAACAATTTTTTTCTCTTGTAGAGAAATATAATTTGAGAATGGAGGAATAGTTATGAAAAACTACCATATTAATATTTTTTATAGTAATGATGATGAAGGATATATTGCAGATATTCCAGACTTAAAAAATTGCAGTGCTTTTGGAAAAACACCACATGAGGCGCTTGACGAAGTTCTAATCGCTCAAAAACTATGGTTAGAGGAAGCGCAAAGCAGTAATATTCCAATACCTGAACCACTGTACCGCCCTATGATTTATCAAATAGTTTAGCACAGAAATATTTCAAAACGATATGCTCTCTTTTCTATCTACATGAAAAGAGAGCATATCGTTTAATTACAATTGCTATATTTTCCTTCCCATCTTCCCTTGACTTATTGTATCCTTTATTTCCTCAAAAATCTTTAATTCATCCTTGACTGCAACTACAACGTATTTTTTCAAATTCGGGATTTTTTTAATTCACTGGTATTAGCATATACGGTTATCTGTTCTATCGCATCCTGCCGTTCTTTTTCTAATCTTCTTTCCGAATATTCTTTCTTTTAAGATATTTCACCTCAAATACATAATAGTTATCTGCTATTGTCACCTGGTTGGGCAATAATACTAGATCAGCTCTCAAGCCTTCTATTTCATATTCAGTTTTTACTAAATACAAATCTGTATATCTGGCAGTACTATACATCATCAGCTTTACATATTTTTCATTAAACTCTATATAATCTGCATTTGCTACTCCCTTTAACAGCTTCTCAACAACTTTTTTATATTTAGCAAAATCATTTTTTAATATTACATCATGCATTGCGAAGCCAACTTCCTCACTCATGCGACCTGCTATATTCATTTGATCGTACAGGTAGCTTAAATAATATTCAGAATATACACTGCTGATGCAGTAATTTGGAGCAACCAGGCTCACATGATTTCCTGCCGGTTTCGCTACAGTAAGAAGTCCAAGATAGTATAGTAAGGATATAAAATCATCACGGGCAAAGCCCAACTGGCTCTCGGTTCCTGTATCAGAAACATTTTTTACGAGAGGTCCAATCCGGTTCTTTATGATCCCAGTTAATTCAATACCACCTACGATACTTTCTATCATCTCTTTCTTTTCAACCGTATTTTCGTAAAGATCAAACAGCCTTGTCATCTTTGTGTAATCGCTTATCACATTGGAATCAATCAAAGTTTTAGGTGATTTTCCATTGATTACATACTCTTTTATAAAATACATGAGCAAGCTGCTGTTATACACTTTATTTTTTGCATCCTCATGAAACAGATAGCCATTATAATGCTCTCTTAAAATATCCATATATTCTTCACTTATATTGCATTCTTTTAAAATATACCGGACATCCTCCTCTGTAAAACCAATCATTTCATTTAGCAATTCATTGTTCCCCAGATTGGCTGCTATATTGAACCCGCTTGTCAAGGAATCTAAGGTAATCGGCGTTACACCTGTGATGAAGATTTTTTCTACGGTATTTCCCGCATATGACTTGAACACCTCATAAAACTTCCTTACAAACCCATCCTTACTCGTCATATGGTTAAAATATTCCCTATCTTCGGTTAATACATCATTTGCAAAAAGATCATATTCGTCTATGATCAGGTAAATTTTTTTATCTGTGGCAATTTTATAATCCGCCAGGAATTTCCTGAGTATTTCACTGCTTTCATTGGAATTTTGGTCCACATCAATATCCAGTTTATGCAGACCTGCAAACTCGTACAAATTTGTTCTTACACAACTGGCAAAACTCCTTTCAATTCTCGACGGTTCTGTATGGATTCCAGTAAGACTGATCTTTAATACATAATAACTGTTCGCTTTCTCTGTTTTGTTTTCCCCAATGTATAACCCACCAAACAACTTGATAAATTCATCCTGGTAACGTATATCATAATAGTATTCAAGAACTGAAGTGAACAATGTCTTTCCGAATCTCCTTGGTCGTAAAAAAAGTACATAGTCCTCCATATTCTCTAATATTTTAATATATCTTGTCTTATCTACATATACAAAATTCCTTTCTCTTAGCGCTTTAAAATCTTGTAAGGCATAAGGTACTCTCATCTGGTCAGCCTCCTTTTTAAAATTTTTTTTATTCATTTTTTGTTATTCACTATATCTATTTGTGTGCTCCCTTTTTCAACATTTCTCTTAATTCTGAAATTCCAAACTCATAGTTTTTATTACAAAAATGACAGTTTGCCTCAATCGGCTCGTTTGTTCCGCAACATTGTTAATAATCTGTCTTTAGTCAAATTGAATATAGTCGAGGATAGTTCGGTGATTTCTTTTCGGAAACGGAAAGGAGTATGCTATGAGCATATTTGGAAGTATTAACTGGCGTGTTTCAAAAACTAGCTATTTTTGTCGACAAACATTTATTCGTCAACAGGATTGCATCCCAGTATTTACAATGAATTCGGGAAATATTGAGATTGATTTTTGTCAACAGGTTTTGAAACACGCCTATTAACTTTAGTTCTTGTAATTTTTGCAGGATTAACGTATATAGACAATCGCCGGGACAAAAAGTGGAACAGCTATCCTCTACGACCAATAGGGGATAGCTCTTGTAATGTAACTCTTTGTTATAATACATAGTTTCCGTCTAGCAATCATCGGACATACCAGTATCCTTTGATTGTTTCTAGTTTGATTATAAACCAACTTCTTTATTTTACAAGTGGTTTAGGAAAATGGGGTTACTGCGGTAGCCTCATGCTCTCTTTTCTATTACATGAAAAGAAACTATAATATTTTCAATCTATCAGACATTAACATCCATAAATATAAAATTTTTATGTCCTTGAAAATATTATTGCTTGACTTGTGGGGTTATTGGTATAAATTCCAATCTGAGCTTCATACCCATACTTGTAGCCAGACGTTTGAGAGTCTTCAGTGATGGATTTGCTTCTCCGCTCTCAATTTTACTAATGTCGCCTTGAGCAATTCCTGATTTTTCGGAAAGTTGTTTCTGTGTGAGCTCGGCATTTTTTCGAGCATCTATCATCGCTTGAATAATCGAAAATTCAGGCTCAAGAGCCTCATATTCCTCTTTAAATTCCGGATCTTCCAATTCTTCCTCAAGAAACTCGTTAAATGTAGTCATTTCATATTCTCCTCTCTGTTCAAATACTCTTTGCGATAATTTAGCTTTTTCTATTTCAGATTAAGGGGTTTTGTCAGTTTTTTTAATAAACCCATTTGTAAGTATGACACATCTTCCAATAACAAAGAAATACAACACACTAGATATATCAGAACCAACTTTGGCACGTAACTCAAAATGCCATCACTTATATGCTTTGAATATGGTTCTCTCAGTTCTGTTCCAACAGCTTGAAGCATGGTGATGGTCCAAGCCATCTTAGCCCTCATTTTTTATCTGACTTTTTTAAAAAACCTTTGCTGGCTCAGTACCATCCGGCTTGTCATAGAACGTTACCTCAAATTCTTGCATATTCACCAAATTTCCATTTATATAGTCTATACAAACATTATATAGGATATATACTATATCGTCAAGAATTTTAAAAATGTAACTTATAATGGCAAAATAGTGAGTTTTACAAAAGAAGATATTAACAGTGTATATAAGAATGTAATGATATTTGTATTGATACATTAGCAGAAAGCGTATATACTATTATTGGATTTAATGGGTCAGTGAAATGTGATTAGCAGTTGGAGGAAGGAGCAATTGTATGGAGAAAACATATAAAATTTTAAATAATACAGAACCAATGTCACTTGCAAATATTAAAAAAATGTATAAAGGCTATTGGGTGTATTTAGTTAAGGCTGTAATAACAGATGATGGCGAGGTAATAAGTGGTATACCTGTGATACTGGGCAAAAAGGCATATGATGGTGTAAAAGATGGAATATATAAGCAGTATAAGTCTGATGATTATGTAAAACGAGTAGGTGTATCTTTATTAACAAATAAAAATTTCATATCTTGCTTAAATGTGGTTAAGGGGGATAATAATGGGTGATATACATTGCACATATAAGGATTCTATGAAAGTATCATATTCAGAGGATGGACACTACCATATATTTATACCCTCTTTTTTCGAAAAAGATAGTTTCTCAAATGATGAAGTTGACTTTATTTTTGATACTGGTGCTTATATTACAGTGATCACAAAAGATACCGCTGAGCAGTTTGGGTGGGATGAAATAAAGCCGCTACAAACGAATATTCCTTTAAGTGGTTTTATAGGTTCTTGTGAAGGTGATTTAAAAGTTATACCAGGGATGGTTCTGGGCGGTAGTTATTTAGAAGATGTACGAGTAGCTATACCTTATGAAGATACAGATATGAATATTTTGGGACTTAATATAATTGAACACTTCAATTATTTCTTTAATAGTTCTGTAGAACGTGTGTATTTTTCAGATAATGAAAATTATAAAACTCCAATTGAATTTCGTTGTGGGCGTGTACATACTATATCAGATAAGTTTAGTCAGAAGTGTGGTACGGGTTATGATATGGTACAGAAGAAAAATAAAAGGTTGGAGATAAACCAAGAAGATGTGAGTATGTTAACACAACAGCAATCAACTAAAGGATTTTCCGATTTGTAGAATGGATGGTTTATTGAACAGCAATTAATTAAAAACTTAACAAATGCTAAAATAAAGCAAAGTTCTAAAATGTTTGATATTTGCGTCAGCGCAAGGTGGCGAAGGAAGGCGATGCGGTGGCATCGTTGACTGACGACAACGCAGTGATGGTGTAAATAGTGCATATTTTATTAAGTGATATTTGTGCAGCGCTGTACTATACTACTTTAGGTTGAAAATTCAATCAAGCGGGCATTAAAACCCATATATTAAAGCTTTTCATGCCCGCTTTTCAAAATTTTCTAACCTAAAGTAGTATAGGCAGGAGGGCAGAATGGAAAAAGTAGAGAAAGCAGTTAGGAAAGGTAAACCATCCCCGAATCGGTTAAAGTCAGAAACAATTAATTTCAGGGTATCTCCTGAGATAAAACAGATATTTTATGATATAGCAGATGTGAAGGAAGTAACATTGACAGATTTGTTTGAGGAAATGATTGCAGACTATAGGGAGAAGTATCTTGGGAAGTAAAGAAATTATCCCAACACTGTTCAAGTTTGGACAGGCAATGGTTATGTGGCGGATGTATGCTGTCTGGATCTGGATTTGAGCGTGAAAGGGAAATCTGGGATACCAAAAAGCCAGAAAACCCGTGAAGAATTTCTTCATGACCCATTCCACCTGATCCGTTTCGTATACACTCCAAAACATTGTTCCTGGATGAACCAAATCGAAATATGGTTTGGCATAATAAACCTGAAATTATTAAACCGGATGAGTTATCAGTCAATCGAAAAACTGGAAGGAAGTATCCGCCGTTTTATTGAACAGTACAATCTTACAGCACATCCGTTCAAATGGACTTATGCAGGAATTCCATTGACTGTTTAATTCATTATTAATTATGCAACGCTGTACTAGGCTTTGCACATACCGAAATGTTTTTAATAAAAACTTCAAAGGTTGCAGATACCAAATATTAAATGACGATTAAAAGTTAATGCTTCTTTCAATCGCCATTTAGAGACTTAATATCAATATATATGTTATTTTAATTTATTGAATAATTCAAGTAACCTTCTCTGTACTGTCACGAGTACGTGCACGGGTCACAATATCTTTTGGCTTGTATTCATCACCGGTTCCCCTCATTATCTTAAGCTTATAACAAAGCTTAATGTCTTCAAAGCGATCTTTATTCATCGCATTATAATCCGTATAGATATTCTTAAGAGATACTGAACCCGAAGGAACTGTTACTTTCGCTTTTCGGCAGACTGCAGCCACGATTGCAGCCATCTCCTCACGGGTAATTGGCTGCTGCGGTCCAAATGTCTTACTTGTAAATGCTGTAAGATACCCAGCCTTTTTTGCATCGGCTATTGCTTTATAATACGAATCACCTGACTTTACATCACTAAATGGTGCTGCAGTTCCTTTGTATGCTGCCGGTTGCATGACATTAATCACCATCTGTACGAACTCTGCCCGAGTAATACTGTTTTCAGGTTTAAATTGTTTGCTGCTCACACCTTTGAGTAAATTTCTCGCAGCCGCATATGTGAGGTTGTTTTTCGCCCAATAACCTTTTGTAACATCAGTAAACTCTACAAGGTTATATCCGATTGTATAAAGTGAAAAATGAGTCGCATAGAACGTTACCGTTTGGCTCTTCACATTATATTTGCTATTCTGGATAGTCTGCAGCTTACCTTTCGCATCAAGATAATATACGACAACCGCATTTGAATCTTCATTTTTAAATGATTGATATGGTACACTAACCTTAACAGTCCCTCCTTTGAAATCGGAAATGGTGGTACTGCCTGATGTTATGGTAAAATCATACACAGTACTTGCCGTTTACTGCTTTTTTCTGTGCTTTCGTCAGTTTCGAACTGCCAGTTAAGTCTGATACCGAAATTTTCACATCATTTTTTGCCTTTGCATTGATTGTATCAATGGCAATTGATCCTAATGTAATCGTCCACGAACCGTTTTGAATCGCAAGTGTCACATTGGCATCGGCTATTGCTTTGCAGGATGCTTTTTTTATTGATATTTCTGCTGATTTTGAATTTTTCGGTGCACTGAACTTAATTGTAACTTTTTTATTTCCGCTCTTACCAGTGGCGCTCTTTAATGCCTTTGTAATATCACTCTCCGAAAGTGTTGCCGTTGTTTTTCCTGCATTACTGGTTTTAATAGATGGCTTTATTGTGGAGCCACTGACAGTACTTGAAGGTGTGGTATTTCCTTCGGAAGAATTGTTGTCTGGCTTTTTATTTGGGTCGGATTCTGGTACTGGGTCTGGGTCTTGTATTGGTGGTGGTGGATTTCCCACCTTAAAGTTCTGTGCAGATTTCTTCAAGTCTTTGTTTTCATTACCCTCAACACGGAATTCTGCCGCAATGGTATTGGTGCTATTTTTATTAGTTTTGTTTTGGAATGTCTGGCTTTTAACTGTGATTTTTGTACTGCCATCCTCCTCAAAGTAATCAACACCTTTTTCCAGTTTCTCACCGTTAAGCCAGACATCCTGGAATTCATCCATTTCACCTTTCGAAATAAATACATAATCCTTAATCTCCGTTATATAATCTTCGCCACCTATAGCAGTACCTAAACGTTGGCTGATTTCGTAGCCTGCATCCGTTGAAGCATTAACATTAGCATTGCTATTATCCTTGACTACCAATGTATATTGCATCGTGGAACTTCCAAAACGAGTATCACTATTAGTCATTTGCGCCGTGAATCGGAATGTTCCTGTTTCTTTTGGCACACCGTATAATTCTCCGTTTGCTTTCAGTATAACACCTTCCGGAAGCACGCCTGAAGTTACCTTTAATGTTACAGCATTCCAACTATATTTATTGTTATGTCGAATTTGCACCGCATAAGGAACATATTTAACCGCTTCCGGTATCTCGGTTGTAGTAATTTTAGGATTACCGGCATTACCTGTGAGAGCAATCACGACAGTTTCTTGATCATCCGCTGTAATAGTAAGTGTTCCTTTAATTTCACCTTCACCATCCGGCAGTAAGCGGATTTTAGCAACATTTGCTAATTCGCTGTAACTTGTAGTCCATTCCACACTATCAAACGCTGCCAGAGTGTTATTGTTTTCACCTCCGACTGTCCAATAGGGATCGAGTTTAATATTTTTTGCATCGGTTAAAGTTGCTGTTAATCCTGTAAGCTCTTCATCACCTACATTTGCTATGAAGATATCATGAACATCACTGCTGTCGTTAATACTAGTAAGGAATACTTCACGCTTTACACCTTCATCACCATTTATACCGTTGACAAAGAGTTTCGCTCCACCTATATGTTTCGGAACAAAAGTGACCCAATAATTCTTCAAGCTTGTACCATTTTCCGCTGCAGCAGCATATTGAACCGGTCCGTCAGAAAAATCGGCTTCGGTTTCACCATTTACTTGTTTCGTACCTGCATCTCCATTATGACCGGAATATACCTCAACTTTGTCGCCTTTCCAGAAAGTAGGCTTTAACGAGGAAGGCGCTACATCATCCATATAGAATATCGTCTGGTAGCCCATATCATAGTAAGTGTCATGCTCATATGGAAGAGTATATGTTTGATATAACTCATCTGCACCGGTTACTTGGAAGTATGTATCACTAGAGCCGGGGTATGGTACTGGAGTGGTAATTGTTATCGGTGGTGCATCAACTGCTTTTACAGTAATCTTATACACCTCTCCTTCCGCAAAGATAGTAAAATCTTGCCCATCTCCGCTATAATTTGCTGGATAGCCAGAACCTGCTGTACCTATATTTTTAGGGAAAAGTTGCTCTTTGATATCAATCAGTATCAAACTTCGGCTTCCGCTTCTGTATTGAAGTGACCCTCCACCGCTTTATCAACATAATTTCGATTGCTTTCGGAAACTATACCACCATAAGCATATCTTAATCGCAGATAATGAGTTTCATTCGCCGAATAACCTCTTTTCAATGTGTAGCTGTGAATCTCAACTCCGTTTGACCATGATTCAGATGCGGAAGAAACAATAGACGAATACGAATCATATGCGTAAAGAGCATTATACACATATGGATAATTATTTGTCGCAATGCTCACTGCTATACGATATATATGCTTAGATTCATTTTCTTCAAAGACAAAAGTGAAAATTTGTTGATACCAAGTACTATTTCCTTGTACGTTAATCATAAGACCTGTATCATCTTGTGTCATGTCCTGATTCAAAAGTTTATCTGTAACATCAATTGTTGGAATGTTACTCGCTGCAGTTTCTGCGGCTTCTGCACTATTGAAGGAACCACTGTATACTCTTATAGTGTCATAATCGGTATAAGCCGAATTCAATGTTAGTCCCACATAAAAGGTATCTGCTGCAATGTCTGTTTTGGTAATGTAATTATACACATATTCGTCATATGAACCAGATGATGAAGTATAAGTCGAAGTACGAATCGGCACCACTTTTGAACGTACACCTTCTACACTTTTGTAGATACTTGCACGTTCTGCTACAAGTCTGCTACCATTAGTAACATTAACAATGTATCTGGTATTACTGTCATCAAGCTGTAAAGCACTGCCAACTATCAATTCCAGACTAAATGAATTACTATCAATATTCGAAAAATCAATTGTTCCAGATGGTTCTAATATTTCATGATTATCGTAATAAAGACGTGTCCAGACAACCTTTTCATCACCAGTAAAATCTTGTGTTGGATTCAATTCACTCAATATTGCAGATACGTTAACATTTTTTAATTGAAAGCGATTATATGTGCTCAAATCCAATGAAACCCGAACTACGTTCAAAGGCAAAAGCGATCGTGGCTGAACTAATGGATTTGTAAATGTCTTAGATTCTGGTCTGGCAGCAATATAATCATCTCCAACCCATACCCCTATCTGCGATAACTTCGTATCATCATTTTGCTCAGAATACACATTGAAAGTATGTCCTCCAACTTGCACAGTACTATCCGGTGTCTCAAACCACTCCACAGTAGTTACACCATTGGATATAAATTGTACCTCATAAGGGAAGAACGCATTATCTTCCAGCTTAATAGTATAGTTGCCGTTCTCTTCGAACAATTTGTAGTTCCAAGGCGATGCCTCGGCTTGTCCGGCATCATAGCCTACTGTAATCTCTTGGCTGCCAAGATTGTAGACTACCATGTCTGAAGCTGTGGTTTCTTCTGCAAAGGAAACCACAGGCGTAGTTGGGAGCATCAGCAGTATTGCAAGAAGCATCGCTAATCCCCTTTTAAGTTGCCTCATTTTCTTTTCCTCCTATTATTTTATTTGCTCTCGGGCAATCCCGATAAGCTCATTAATATGGTAAATGCGGGATTTCCGCAAATTCCCGGTTGGGTAATCGAAGATTAGTTCATCTTCAATTATGTCACACAGATAAGGCAGGTATGCTAAAGTCTCACACCGCTCATTAAGCAATAAGCCATAACGTTTCCCTTCTGCCGTGATATACTCTGTAATAATATTTTCTCCGACTTGTGTTACATAAGTGAGATATGCATCTTTTTCTAACTCCCGTACAAGTTTGCCCGTTTCTTTATCATATGCCGCAGGTACTCCATGAAGAGGAGATTCGATTCGCAGTTTATCAGTGAAAAATTCTTCATATAGAGTCAGGTCTGGCTCTTCACCAATAGTTTCATATAGTAAACTGCCATCTTTTGCAGAATATGCACGAATTGCTCCATCATTGTATATCACTTCTGAACGAGATCCATTTTCATCCCTGCGGTATTGCTGGTCGTACAGCTTTTCTGCATCTGGAATCTGCACATCTGCGATTATTTCACCACTTATATCATACAGACGGAATTTATCATACGAGAACAACATTACTGTCTTTCCATCTGCACTGATTCTGGATTCATCGTGAATATAATCCGGATCATAGGAAAACACCTCAGATTCAGAATGATTTTCCAGTTTCATAATCCGCAAAACCGGTGCATCAAGGCTGCCTATTATTGCCGTCCCCTCCGCTATCTCTATAAAATCACTGCCATACTCTTTCTCATGCCGAGCTATCAAATTAGCATTTATATCGAAAAACATATACTCGTCTTTAGTCGTTATCAACGTATGTGTGCTGCTGCGTGCAAAACACACAATATTTTCAGATGTAGTAATAAGGGCATTTTGCTCACCTGTTACAGGATGGATATTAACCAGCAGATTCTCTGTCTGAACATAAATTCCACTCTCATCCGCCTGTACTCCAAACGGACTCACCGAATCAAATCCCCCTGTCTGCTCTAGTTCTATCGTATCAATTACCGCAAATACAGAATTGTCCGAGTTAGTTGCAGAGAATGCAAAATATTGTTGGTAAAAACCGCCTTCGAAATGAGTATATTCCGAGGTGTCGTCGAACAGCTCCAAATCACCCTCTCTATCTCTTAAATCATATACCCATAAAGAACCATCAGCGAAACTAACCCCGAGCAGAGTACCATCCTGATTCAAAGCAAACAAGTTGTCATTGGGATTTGCAAAACTGTCGTTTCCCATTACCCACTGATGTTTTCCCTCAAAACTGACTTCCTGGACAATATGACCACTTGCAATGTCGTACACGATAGCAGTATCTTCTTCTTTATATACAGCGGCTGCAATTTTTCCATCTGCCGATATGGTAATGGATGTGGCTGGTCTTCCTGTCCATAATTCCACATTTTTTATAATATCATGAGCTTTAATTCCCCCGTCACCGGCATAGATTATCTTATCTTCTCCTGCATATTTAACTTCCGACAAAGCAGAATGTTCTGCTGGAAGTGTTGTTATAATATCTGCGGTTTCTGTATCAAAGACAGCAACAGAATAAGCATACAATGCAACAGCAGTTCTGCCGCTAGGTGATATTTCCATATATAATGGAGCAGATGGCAGCTCGACTGTTTTATGTTTCTTGTACCCATCGAACAAGTCATACACATTAAGAGCATCTGTGAGTGCCTTCTGCACTTCAGCGGTATCAGGTGGCGTAAAAATGCCACGCTCCTCTGGTAATGCTTGAAGAGCGTAATTTATCGCTAAATCTACATCCCCTGCACACAAAGCATTTCCTGAATACTCTGCTAATACATATGCATTTTGGAGCTGTTCCATCTGTTTCAATCCCACAAAAATGGTAAAGCCTCCTGCAAGAAACAGCAACATCAACATGACTGTTGTTATAACAACCTTCCGTTTATATTGCCTAGTACGTGGATCACTCTCACGTAAATGTTCAAAGTCATAGAGCATTTCCTGTGCCGATTGGTAGCGAAGATCCGGATTAGGATTCATTGCCTTTGCAATAATTGCAATAACAGCAGGGCTATACCCTTTATCTGATATTGGTGTCACTTTATTGTCTGTATAAGGGGGTTAAAACCCTCGCCTTTAGGCGAAACCTTTAGGTCAACCCCATGGCTTCAAGTTTAAAATACGAAAAATTAGAGATACTAAACTTGAGGTGAATAAAATGGAAAACTATAGGAAATCGTCACATTGCACATATGATATAAAATATCACATAGTGTGGATAACAAAATACCGGAAGCCAGTAATATCAGGTCAGATAGCAATTAGAACAAGAGAATTGATAAGGGAATATGTACGACAAATGAGGTGCAGATATTAGCAGGGCATATAGGGAGGGATCATATACATCTGCTGGTATCAGTCCCGCCCCATTTGTCAGCAAGCAAACTGGTACAGTATTTGAAAGGGAACACATCAAGAAAGCTGCAGATGGAATATAAAGAACTGAACAGACAATTCTGGGGGCAGCATCTGTGGTAGAGGGTATTTTGCAGCAAGCAGCGGAAATGTTACGGATGAGATAATAAGAGAATATATAAAAAATCAGGATATGCAGGAGCATATGAAATCCGATAACTTTGAGGTTGAATAAAAACTAAAGCCTGCCAAAGAAGTAAAATGAAATCCGATAACGTAGAGGCTGAGCAACTTTAGGCTGCTTCAGCAGCAAACCAAACCTACCGGCTTCAGCCGGTAGTGATTCAGTTGCATCTTGCGCAGGACGTTTACCAGACATAATATGGTATAATGTTGCACCTAGGCTATAGATATCTGAACGTATATCAAGCATTATCGTCTTCTTGCTTAATGTGCTTCCGTTTGAATTAAGTTCCTGCTTGTTTTCCAATACAGTTTCAACACCTGTAGCTGTACCCTCTGAAAGATTTGTAACCACATCAGTGATTATGCCTCGTGTTACATTACCAATGGAATAATCACGACCATAATGCTCCGGTGATGCATAACCAAAGCTGCGTCCAACTGCAACTGCTCCTTCCTCACCTAAAGCGAGAGCAATATTGAAGTCAATTAAACGCACATCCCCTTGAGGTGTGAGCATGACATTAGCAGGTTTTATATCAGCATGCAAAATACCATAAGGTGGTCTGCTGTGAAGGTAGGAAAGAGCCTCCAGTAATTGACAGTACACTCTATCACCTTTGCCTGAACAAACCGCTCCCCACGCTTTAGTGGTTTCTCAAAGCTCTCCCCATCTATGTAATCCATGACAGTATAAACAGTTCCATCTTCCACGATATAATCATACACTTGAGGGATATAGGTTTGACTTAAGTCTTTCAGTGCATCTACCTCACGGCGAAGGACTTCGGGTTTTGCAGAAAGAGTCCGCTTATCGGCTTTTAGCACCACCTTTTTATTAAGCCGCAGATGTTCAGCTAAATAAACGACTCCACCTCCACCTGAGCCTATTTCACCAATTACTTTATATGTTTCCGCTATCATTGGAGGCATATTATTTTCCATCGTTAATGTCTCCGTTTCCCATATTCGTTATCAAGCTTCCTATTTAACCGTACTTTGGAAAAGTGCAATACGATTGCTGCAATGACTGCACCTAATACCGCTGTGATGCATACGATGACACCACTGTAAAATATTAAATCAGGCATCATATAATTCTCCCATCTTATCATGCTTATTCTTCCCAAATATAATCTGCTCCTGAGTAGCCAAATGACACACGACATCCGATCTCTAATTTAAATGGTGCATTTGGTGGCAGTTTCTGTCCATTCAGAAATGTTCCTGCCGCTGAAGATAAATCTACAATACTGTAACCTTCCGCATTTCGTTCAACTGCTGCATGACGGCGACTGACAGCTTTTGCTTTTTTATCGAATTCAAAGCTTGATTGTTTGGTACCTACTGATGCATCAAAGCGTCCGATTGTAAACACTTTGCCTTCTTCAATGTCAACATCAATCACTTTTGGGTGATCACCACTACCTACATAACGCAATTTCGCACCTTCCGATTCATTCATATCAAGCTGGGTTACACCATCATCATAATCCACTGGTTGCTCATACATAAAGGAATCCTGCTGTTTTGGCATTGCTGCCGCACCTTGTACAATTTCTTGCTGAACCTTCTTTTTCTTTCCCCAAAAACCACCCTTATCCTTTGGTGCAGGCTTGATCTTTTTTGATTTTTCTCCTTTTACTGCTTTTTTACTACTTGAAAGATTGATGGCTATATCATCTTGTTTTTTGGGTGTATCAGCTAATACTTTAGCAGCAGGCGGATTCTGTTCGTTTACCGGCTTTGAATCAGGTTGTCTTTGTACCTGCGGTATTGGCAGATCTACGGAGCGCTGCTCAAATTTAGGAGCATTGGTCTCATTGGGAACTATCCCATACTGTTTTACCATTTGCAAAAAATCATTGGGGTTAAAGTCTTGAATTGCCCAAACAACTTTATTTTCAAGGCTGACATCTGCCACACGATTTTGTCTTGCAATTTCTGTTACCATATTTTTAAGTTCTCCATAACCGGAACAATTCTGCTCAGAGGGTATATATAAAAAACTTATAATCCTATCAGTTTTATTACAGTAAAGATATTCCGGCTTAAGTACAAAAGAATAAGGTTTCATGAACCAATCACCACAATCCAAAAGTGGTTGTAATATGCTTGACCATAATTCAGAATACTCTCTTAAAGAACGATTGCCTGACAAATAAGCAATCTTACTGCGATTGCCTACCTGATATGTAAATTCTATTTTTCCGTCTATCGCCCTGTGCCGAAAAGGCAAGATAAATTCAGGTTTATCGGTTAAAATTGTGTATAATGCTTTTTTATCCAATTCTTCCTCCGGTATCCTTACTATTAATGTAGCTCCTGATTGAAAATCACTTTTGCTTTGAATTTCGTACATTATAGACTTGCTCCTTTCTTAGTTCCCATATTCAATTAGAGAGATAAACTGCCACCCCTGCTCCGTCAAAACAGGTGCATTTCCATTTGCAAAACTTTTTGCTTGTAAAAAAACAGGTTCTATTACCACTTTTCCATATAAACTTATATACCCCCAAAACTCACCTTGCTTTATTGCTGCTAAATGCTGCCCAAATGATAATGCATCTTCAAACTGATAGTCTATTATCACTTCGCCTAAAGTATTAATAAATCCCCATTTACCACCTTTCTTTACAGCGGCATAGCCTTCATCACCAAAAGGCTTTGCGTCCTCATATGTTTCATTAGCTTGTTTACCATCTACAAACAAACTTACAACATTGTCTTTTTTTGCAAATACAGCACCTTGTGCATACGAACGCCCTAATTCATCCATTATTATCTCATCATACCCAGCAGGAACAAGCCATTCAAAGGATGTGTTCATTACCCCCCACTTACCATTTTGCTTTGCCGCTGCATAATCGTTAAAAAAAGCCTTAACATCTTCAAATATCATATTAACTGTTTCAAATTCTCCACTGGCATATTTCCAGCCCTCCTTTGTCTGAAGGGGAATATATCCATTTGTATAATTTCCAAAATCCGATATATTTTCCTTTAACAGCGCAAGACGATTATTATTACTATCAACGGCATATATCTCCCCTTGCTTTTGGACAATGACCCTGTCAATGCTGTATGTACTTATTTTCTCGTAATAACACGGTATTAAAAGGCTTCCGCCAGATCTTGCAACTCCCCAAAGACCTTCTCGCTGTACACTTATCGTTTTGCCATAAATATTTGTTACATCATCGTATATATTACTTCCCATCACATATACATAACGGTTATTTTCATATAGATTGATGATTTCCTCACTCCCTGTTTTTTCAACTCCTTCTTTTAGTACTGCAAATGCATCACTTAATTTATTTATATTCAAATAATACTCTGCTGCTTCAACGAAAATCTCCGGTGCAGCATCATCACGGTTCATTTGTTTCTCAAGCAATTCTACATACTTATTACGATATCCTCCTTGATCAATCAACTCTAAACAGACTTTTTTAAGCATTGTTTCTGCTTCCAAAATATTTTTTGTATTATATGATACGGCTTCTTCTAAAATAGAAACCGCAGGCACATATACCTCATCTTTTATTAGTTCATCTGCTTGTTCCATTAACAATTTTTGCCGTTCCAATTCCTTTTCTTCACTTGTTGGTGTTGCGATTACCACTATCCACGATATAAGCAGTAGTCCGATACATGCCATGCTAAAAAAAATACGGTTTATTCGTTTCATTAGAAAACCCTCCTCATAGGAAAAAAACAGTTAACAATATGCCTATATATAAAAATGGAGCCAGAGGCAATGTATCCTTGCGCCCCGTTTTCTTTAACAGTATCATAACAATCCCAAATAAAGATGCCAAAACCGATCCATACAGCATTATCGAAAGTATACCGCTAAATCCCATATAAAGACCTGTTATCGCCATGAACTTGACATCCCCGCCACCAAGCCCCTTCTTGCTGATCAAATAAACAATCAAGAATAATCCTCCGCCTATAGCAAATCCAATTACCGAATTCTTAAGTATCGTAAGTGTTCCTTCTATATCAACAATAAACTTTGGAAACATAATTAAAACCCATGCACAAAAAAGGGTTGATAGAAATTTGTTTGGTATTTGTTTATTTTTTATATCTTCTATCATTATTATATATCCAATTACAATAAGAACTTCTCTCTGCAGAATTGTAAATGCATCCATTCTATTCCTGCAGGCAAATAATAAGGTAATCATCAACACCGGTATGCCCACATAGACCACCCTTGATTTTAACTTTTCTTTATTCATTTTTAACTCCACCTAACCATGCTTTCGTCTTTGCGGTTTGTTCTACTTTTATTTTCGCAAAGGGGAGCGGCAGTACTCCAAATGTATAATCTATTTCGTAGGATGCAACAATTGTTATATCTCCCGATGAATCAATATAGGTAGATTTTTCAAGATTAAAATTTTTCAATCCGCCATCCACTCCAAATGATTCTAAATACACATCAGCACTTTGATTACCGTTCGCAAGATATTTTTTTATGAAAATAGGTTTCATAAAAAATTCTTGCATTGCATAATTTTTTGCACTATCAATCCCATATCTTAAAATTTTAACAAGCGTTTCTTTCGGATCTTCCAAAGCACTTTCCATTGTCTCACCTAAACTGCCAATACCATTCGTAACTGCATCTAGGTTATCGAAAAATTCCGTTGCACTCATTGGCTCACTGGTTAATCCACTTTGAATGGTTTCTATATCACCCAAGACAGAATCTACCTCTTGTTGCACTTCTTGTGCCGTTTCATCAAGAGCCATAATATGTTCACTTAACCCTAATGCATCAATAACATAGCTATACATGGATAACTCAAGAGCTGTCTGTGTCAGCGCATAATGAACTCTTGTTTGAAGGGTAACTATATTTATAAGGCTCAGTATGCTAATAATAAGAAATGTAAACAGCATAAATGAAAAGATTGTTTCAACCACAATATATCCGTTTTCATCTTTGTGCATATCAATACCCCCTGTAATCAGTTTCAACAACTGGAAAAGTCTTAGGCGGGACAATTCCGTTAACCCCTTTTTGCGCAAAGGGCATAGATAAAAAAACAAACCTGACATCTGTTTCCGTCTTTAATGCAAATGAAGTAAACGCTTTCGACAAATCAAATAACCGTACCGATTCTATTGCTTCTGCACGTTCGTCTTTATTTTTGTTTCAGGGTCATTTTCTGTAATATTATCTCTTACCGTTGTTACGTTTAATGCAATTAAATCACCCGTTCGTGCGGTAAGCACATCTGGATTAGCTAAAAGTAAAAATATAGTCAAATAATCCGTATAATGCAATCCCTTCTCATTATTATAGGAAGGTACTAATTCGCCTAATTTTTCTTGAGATATATTTTCTGCTATACCAGTAATTGAAAATGACCAATCCTCTGGCTTTAATTTTAGTAATACGATGGAATGATTATTCCTTAATCCGGATAAATCAATCACACTTTCCGTTAAAACCATCAACGGTCTTACGAAAAAACGAAGTACCCCACCTGCATAAGGAATGGCAGAAACAGCAGCTTCAAGACTTTTTATTTCTGTATTTACGTTACCGATTATATAAGAAGAAGCATAATTTGCAATAAATCGAATTACAAGCAAGGTTCCGGACACTGCTTTCAGGTTTTCCTTTGCTTTTGTACTGCCATTAAAAAGATACTCAAGCTCGGAACGATAAAAATAATTGTTTGCCGCACTTATATCTTCTCCCGACATTGAAACATTTTCATTTTCAACATCTTCATCAGATGTTGTCCAGTCAGAAAACATTTGTACATCATATCCTACGAGTAAAATACGGTTCGCCGCATCATTCAAAACATCAGCAAAAACTTTTTGAATAGTAGTATTGCTTGTTATAAGATCAGTAAGCATTTTCAATGTGTTTTTTAAATTACCAAAATCACCGAGTTCAAGATTAAAGGTTGCTCCTTTTTTTATCCTGCCAAATTCTTTCCCACTATGTTCCTCCGTTTTTGTATAAGAGTTGGCACCTGGAGATGCATCATAGTCTGTCAGACCTTCCCATAATTCTTTCAATGCATCAAATAATTTTAATATATTATTTCTTTTTTCTTTTTCCGCATTGCTTAATTCGGATTCTGATTTTAAATCTATGGAACTACCCATATTTTTTATTGCTTCATAGCATTCTTTATGCTCATCACCGCAATCCTCAAATGCCAAAAATCCTTCTGGATTTTTATAAGTGGGCGAAATCACATAATCTACTATGCGTTTAAGCTTATCTTCACCTGAATTAATTGGTGCACCATTGTCATATAATCCGTTAAAATTTATATCATACTCTGGTCCAGATAGAGTTGAAAAATCGTTAAATAATATATATCTACCTGAATCCTTTACTACCTGATTATCTTGCACATTACCATATGAGTCAATTCTCCCCAAAATGAGCATGATATGATCTATGTAATCTACATCCTGACGCTTCATTTCTTTTGCAAGTTCTTCAAAATCATATTTCAAAAGCTTTTTATAGTCTTTGATTTCTTCTTCCATATTTTTTTTGAGTTCAGCATTACATCCTTCTTCATTAAGCTTTGAATCCAGACTTTCTAGATCTGCTTTTAATTCCTCCTTAGCCGTATTCGCCTCCTTACAAATATCCATAAGTGCATTAAACTCAGTCTTAATCCTTTGAAGTGCATCAACATTTTTCTCAATGGTATATAAAATTCCTTCATCCCATGTTTCTGAAGCCCAATGACCAAAAATTTCATTGCCCAAAACATCATAATCCAAATTAATCCAATTTGTTCAAATATACCCACTGTTGATTAAATGGTTAAGATTCTCCTTTATTGCATTAAATTGCTGTTCGATCTCAACTTTCTTTTCTATATCTGTCTCTTCTTCATACTCACTACGAAGATCAAATAGTTTCTTAAGCTGTGTTTGAATCTTTGATATATACCAATTAATATCATCAAATGCCGCTTTTTCAACTCTATCATAATTTTGTTTAATCAGATCCACCTTGTCTTTCACTGCTTTATACTTTTCAGCAGCCTCTTGCAGTTTTTCATCAACTTCTAGTTTATCCATAACTGCTTCATTATTTGACGCCATTTCTTTAAATTCATCACTTTTAAGTTTATCAAGAACAGCACCTACAATCGCAACCGGTACGCGCCACTTTGCATATTCCTCTATCTGTCGTCTAAGAATATCAACATTACTAAGAGGATCGAAAGATTCGACTTCAGAAGAAATACTTTCCTGTCCCCAAAAAAGTCTGAATTCTCCCATCTTCGCATCCGTGACCTCTTCACCAAATAAGCTCGCCTTAACGTATGTATCAACCATTGCAGTAAGATTATCATCCTCACTTACAACAGCATATAGTCCATATAAATCTTGCAGCAATGCATCGTAACTGGTCAAGATGGAATTGGCAGCAAGCTGATTTGCATTATGTACTGTACTTCTTGCTGCATAAAGCCGGGAAAGATCAACTCCCGTTCCGCTGATAAGTATTGCAGGGATTAGCAATAATGTGACAAACACGGTCACTGCCCCTTTATTATCATGAAAAAAGTTCCACATAAACTTATTCTCCTTAAAAGCCAAAATATTCCAGCATATCGTCAATTTTATCAAATGCACCTGATTCACTTAGATTTTTGCTGATACCAAGCTTTTTATCAAGCCATATTACCATGTCTTTTGCGATATCCACATTACGAACAAATTCATCGCCATTTTGAATCACTGTTTTTGCTTCCTGAACAAGTACTATCTCCACAGGAAACCCAATGAATGAAAAATTTACAGGAACAGGAATTGTCTGCGTTATCTTTACTGTAAGCTCTTGATATATCACATAATTAACCGTTTTATATTCAACCGAAATTTCTCCGGGAGTTGTCAATATTCCTCTTGCAGCATAATGCCTTGCAATGCTGTCAGCTTTTTCTTCAAGCTTTAAATTACTTCCAAGGATTCCTTTTAAGGCAGCCCAATAAACGTTATTTAACTCTTTTCTAGTACGATTACCTTCACTGTCCAGCATCATGCAGTTACCTTTATCATCGAATTCTATATAGGTATCACTGACTTCTGCAGCTATTGCAGTTGCCGTAAACTGAGCCGCTTCCTGCAGTATTGTCCTTTGGGGAAGATACATCGCCAATATCATCAGCGCAAAGAATATCATAATCATGATCGGAAAGAGAATAGTCGCTTCGACTACTGCATCTCCGTTTGTGTCTTTTATAATTTTTTTTAATTTTGTCAAAGCGATTTTCTCCTTTTTGCTTTAATTGCGAAATGTTATTTCTAGCTTCAAGTTCCTCCTGCTGGTGGTATTTCTTTTAATCCACCTGCTCCTTCAGCTCCAGTTATCTGTTTCCACCAGTCATTAATTGACTTACCAAGTAATTTCCAAAGTAATATAATAGCTAACACTGCAACCAAAATTAATAAAACAGCAACTACTACACCAGACAATCCTCTCTCATCATCTTTCAAATCTTGTATAAACCTAGAAAAAGCAAAATATGCTTTAAATTGAAAATCTGATATTTTTTGCCACATAGTTTAAATCCTCCTTTCATTTAAATTTATGTCAACTGCTAAAAACTACTAAAGTTCATAGCAACGGGCACCATAATTATTACAAGAATAGCAAGAAATAAAAGCATGGTCGGTATCATCAGTTTTGAATTTGCTTTCTCCGAATCTCGCTTTGCAATATGGCGACGTTCTAACCATGCTTCTCGTGCCATATCTTTTAAGAGATTTCCTATTTCCGCATTACTTTTTGACAGGTTTTGAACAATTGCCGATGCCAGCTTTGCAGTCTCTTTCGTACTGCACCGGTTAATGAAGTTACCATATGCCGCTTCGGGACTCAACAAATTGTCCAGTTCCTCTGATGTTTTCTGCATCTCTTTATACAATTCCAATTCTTGGCTATAAGCGGTTTCTTTCCATGCTTTATCCATAATCATGCCGGATGTTACAAGCAGCGCCAGCTTAGATACAACATTGGGAAACTGCCGTGCAATGGCATCGCGTCGTTTTTTAATTTGGTCACTGATCTCATCATACATAGCATAACTCAAAAGTAATATAAGAAGTGTTCCTCCTCCAAGAACCACCAAACCACCATTCATATTGCCCGTTCCTAAAATAAGAGAGCCAACTGTAAGTACCATTGCCACACCAATAATAGGATAGGACAGAATCTTCGCCAAAAGCAGTTTTGCTTTATTTGCAGCATGCTTTTTTCCATAAAGCTCAAAGCACTTTGTCAGTATTGTTTTATGTAGATTACTGCGCCCAATTAAATCATATCTTCTCATCAATACATATCCGGGCATAACTAATATTCCAAGTTTTTTTAAATTTCCATCCTGTAGCTGTTCATTCTGACATTCCAGTTTTCGTATTTCTTTTTCGGAATTACCTTTTAAAAATATTTTCATAACTATAGCTGCAGCACCATGATATTCAGTAAGCTTTTTCCGTTTCAGCGCATCCTTAAAACGTAATTTATCTATTTTCGTAAGGTTATCAAGAACTTTGTTATATGCCGCAGCAATCCAATCCTCTTCTTCTGTCCTGCTTAAAAGAATCAACCATACAATAATCATTAACGTAGCTAACACTAAAAAAATGATAAGCATATGTACCCTGCCTCCTTTATAATTTAATATCAGAAAACTTTCGTGCCATCACAAAACTGATTATGAACACAATAAGTCCTCCCGTAGCTACAATTCTACCCACAGCAGTGGTATAAATGGAATCCATAAACCCTGCTCCTGCATAACCTATGACTCCAAGAACAACCAAAGGCATAAATAACATAATATTTACTTCAGACTTTGCAGCCGTCATCATCGTATCAATTTCCATTTCAATTTCCATTTTGTCCGCAATAATTTGCTGAGTTTCACGTACGATCTCATCGGCACGGCTTGACTTACCTTCGATAGTTGCGTAAATAGATGCAAAGCTTTCTATATCCTCTAATCCACTGCGTTCCGCCAAATCAGAAAATGCTTTTGACAATGGCACGGCATTATTAAACTTTCCGATAATAACATCAAGCTCTACCATGATGTCAGTATCTCCCGTATAAATCAGGGATAAGTCCTCCCTAGCACTTTCTAATGCTTTGAGGGGCGGATTCCCTGCCCTCATTGCAACAGACATAGCTTCCAGTAAATCAAAAAATTGAATTCGCAGCTTATATTTTCTTTTAACAATTGCATTTTGAGCCGCAGCAAATATATTAATTATTCCTACAATTATCCCTCCGATAATGGAAAGAGTCATTATCTTATAAAAGATGAACAACACCGCAAATCCTGCCGTAAACCCAATGGCAACGGCAAGTACATGATCAATAAAGCCGGAAGGACTGACCGTATAATCCGGTACATAAACATTTCTAACATTGACTTGCTCCTGAGGCTGTTCCTCTCCTAAAGAAGCAGCCTCAAATATATTTGACATATCTCTTCCTCCTAAATCACTCTGTATATTCCAGCATTTTCCAGTTTATGTACATTCTTCATTGGATTATTTGTCCGTATCAGCTGTCCCACAACCTTATTTTTCGTACTTTCTTTTGTTTCTTGGAATTCATACAGCGGATTCATGACAATCCGTTGTTCTTTCGGTTCATATTCCAACACTTCTGTAATTTCCATAGTTTTTCTAGTCTTATCCCGTAAACGAGAAAGATGAATAATAATATCCACTGCCGATCCTATCTGTTGGCGTATGGTATCTAAAGGCAAACCAGCCGCCCCCTGCAAAACCATGGTTTCCAAACGGCTGAGCATATCATATGTAGAATTTGCATGTCCCGTCGATAAAGAACCATCATGCCCCGTATTCATTGCCTGGAGCATATCCAGTGCCTCTGCACCGCGAACCTCACCGACAACAACTCGTTCCGGGCGCATACGCAGGGCAGACTTTATAAGATCACGTATAGTAATTGCCCCCTTACCGTCCGGACCTGCATTTTTCGTTTCCAAGCGTACAATATTATCAATATTCTTTATTTGCAATTCAGCGGAATCTTCTATGGTAATAATACGTTCATCCTTCGGGATAAAATTAGACAGAGCATTTAAAAAAGTCGTTTTGCCACTTCCGGTACCACCGCTTACAAAAATGTTATATTTTGCTGAAACCAGCAATTCCAGTACTTCAGCGACCTCCGGTGTAATCGAACCATAAGCAATCAGCTTATCCACCGTCATTGCCTCTTTGGGGAAACGCCGGATGGTGACAATGGGACCGTTTAATGCTACCGGCGGCATCACCACATTAACACGGGATCCATCTTCAAGGCGGGTATCCACAATTGGTTCACTTTCGTTGACTGCACGCCCTGCTTTCGACACGAATTTCGTTATGATAATCTCTAGTTCCCGACGGCTTTCAAACTGACTTTCAAGCTTGAACAACTTGCCTGATTTTTCCACAAAAATATCTTGATATCCATTTATCATTACTTCTGTAACATCCGAGTCGCTAATAATCTGGTCAAGAACCCCAAGTCCGCGTATCGCTTCGAACACGGCATCTGTCACATACCTTTTCTCCCTGAAATTGAGAGCCGACAACTCACAATAAGCCTCTGGGCTATTGGTACGAAGCCACTCAACTTTATCTTCCAACACTTTTTTTGCCAGAGTATGAATCTGTTCATCACTCATATTTGTCAAATCTGCGTGATTTTGTATTTCAGCCTTTAACTGTGCAATTAGTGCATTACGAGTATTTTCAGTCAAAAATTATCACCTACCATTCAAAATTACTGCCCGACAACGTTTTATATACAGAAATCGGATCTGTTATTTGTATAAGCGGCAGCCTCACTTCTTTAGTAATACTTACATCTGTTATCCTTGCACCCTTGTTATTTACAAGAACGCTTTTTGCCTGTATACGTCCAAATACATTATGCTGATTTATAAACTGATTTAATTTTACTTTAGATGTATTTGATGAATCGCCTACTAACAAAATAGTGTCTGCCAATTCAAAAATTTTCTGAATCCGTTGGTCACACTGACTGGACAAGTCAATAATCAATTCATCTGCTCCGGCAGCACAGGCTTTTACAAGTATTTCAATATCATCCGCAGTTAATATATTAATGTCGTCATAATTGTTGAAATTTCCACAGAAATATGTGATCCCCGAACCACTGTCTTGTTGACGTATGCCCATAAGGAGCATATGGACATTTGAATCAAGTTTTTCAAAAACTGTACTAATACTCTTTCCGTTTTCCGGAAAATATACAGATGTACTTGAAAAGTTTTCAAAATTTAAATATACCACCTGCTTACCTCTTGATACATTACATGCAGCATAGGCAAGGGATACTGTAGTTTTTCCAACTCCACCATGAGGTGACCAGACAACAGTGATGTGTGCCTCTCCAGTGCCTATTTCGACTGCACTAATGCCAACATCTGCATAATTTTCTAAAATATTTCCTGCTATCGAAGATATTCGTTGATATTTACGGATTTTCCTAAAATCCTTACAATTTCCTGTAACATATCCTGATTCATCACAGAAAACAAGCGGCAAACGCACTGAATCCAAGTTAACGAAAGACATAAATTCTGGTTCTGTCAACACGGCATCAAATCTATTAACAGCGAGCAAATCTCTCAAACGTTCTGTTGATGAACATACGCTTATTTCAAATGTATCCGCATATTTTTCAGATAAAACGCTGGAAAGATGCTCTACATAATCGCTATCATCAGTAGCAATGAGCAATTTGATTTTCATAATAAATACCTCAACTTTCTATTTTTGCTATGGCAAGAGAAATATTATCCTGCTCGCCGCATTCAATAACATACCGCATTAAGGCTTCTACCGACTCTTTTAATGCTCGCTTGTTTGAAATCTTCATCTTAGCAATCATATAATTCGTATCCATACGTTTATATAATCCATCCGAACAAAGTAAAAAGATTTTATCTGCCACTATACCTTCGGAATATTGAAGAACTATATTTTTAGTCTTCCCGATACATGAAGTCAATTTCCCCGATTCCGATAAGTCATCATTGGTAAGAATTGATAATTTATTTTCTTCATAACTGTAAATTCGGCTATCTCCCACATGAACGATATAATAGATATCCTCGATCAAGAGTAATGCTGACAGCGTTGATGCTGTATTCATATTCTTATGCTTAGCCTCCGATATAATATGGATGTTTATTTCTAAGACAGCATCTCTCATCTTAAGCCCAATTCGGTCAGTATCCTTCACTTTACAAAACCATTTATTCAGCATCCTCACTGCTTCCCCAGAGGCAAACGCCCCATCCGTCATACTTCCGACTCCATCACATACCACTGCTAACAAAGCGTCTTTTCCATTTATACATCCAATTTTTAAAAGAAGGCTGTCCATATTCGATTGTCGCCCGTTCTTTAAACTAATACCATTAAAAAGATATTTCATTAAATTTTTCTCCGACTGCTTTCCGAATAATTAATACTGTTTAATAGAAATATATATCATTTTTAATTACTCAAAACTACTTCAACCCCTCCGGAACCCCGTCATGATTCCATTCATGATTGGTCTTCCACTCCTTCCCATCTTTCAAGTACCAATAATAAGGAATCTTCCCTTTACCCTGTCTATGCCAGTTCTTCAATTCAACATCCACATCCGCCCAGTAATATTTGTTATTGATAAGCACATAATTCCAAGCATGTCCTGCTTTCGTTCCATTCTGGTTCAGATACAATCCGCTCACAAGCTCACATTCCATTCCCACATGATTGCACAATATCTTTAAAGCTGCCGCCATATTATCACAGACTCCAATTCGGTACTGCAATAACTCGCGCCCAAAATATAATTCCCAATAAGAATGATTTCCTAAATTAGCCTTCCCCTTTTGCACCATATCATTGAGATCCTCCTGATATTTAAGTGCCTTAGATTCTAACTTATCCCAATCATATTTTGCAACGTACTGCTCCCTTGAAATCTGTCCGTCATTATGAATACAGTTCTTTATAATCCAATCATAAATGGCTTTAAATTTTTCCTCGCTGCTCATTCCATCTTTTATGATTTTACCTGTAATATCCCGTGCCATATAATCAATATAAGCATCTCCTGTATAAATCGGAATGGCATTTTTCGGAGTATTTCCATATTTTATTGATGTGCCGGGGCTATTTACCTTTAATTCGATGGATTTTTCTATCGTTTCTCTTTTCCCTTCTGAATTAATAAAAGAAGCCTTGGCGATTGCCTTATAAGTTCCTTTTGGTACATAAGCACCGTTTTTAAGTCCTGCCTCGTTTTTTGAAAATACTTTTCCATTCCATCGAACAGTATTTACGTAAGTTCTGGATTGTTTCAATGATTTTGAATATACTAATTTATTCTTACTGTTATAGATTTCAAGTTTGACCGAAATATCAATACCCTGGCAAATAATTGGAATATTAATATAAATTGCATTTGCACCTCCGGGAGTAAAGCCTTTTGCTTTTGATGGAGATACATTTAATGATTTTAATTTTGGCATTATTACTTCTACTTCTTTTTCAAGAGGTTCTTCATAATAATTCCCATCTTCATCCTCATAATAGTAATCATAATAATAATATTCGCTATTATTCGCTTTCACATTGATGCCGCTAGAAATAATCGCACCAACAAATAGTGCAATTGCCGCTAAAAGTTTTCTTTTCATTTGTCTTCTGCCCCTTTAACGGTAACCAATCATGATTACCGCTTTATTTTTGTCTCTCTTGATTCCAACGTTTCTTCTGTGCTCCGTTAACAAAAAATTTTTCTTTCGGTGACGGAGTAAGATTCCAACAATACTACCTTAATATTTATGTATATTATCTGATTCCATATTTAGTTTCCAGATAATAATATCTTTATACTTTTTCCCTGATCTCCTTCCATTCAAGATATCTGTCAGGTAATTTTCATTCATACCGATTTCTCTGGCTAATTCCCGCTGCGTCATATTTTTTTCAATTAATTTCTGTTTAACTTTTATGCCCCATACAGGCTTTTCTGTTCTGTCACTCATAAATCATTCTCTCCGTATTTTACATTCATAATTTATCGTACAGTATATTTACAATAATTAATTATATATCTTATATCAAATAAAATCAATATAATTATTCTTTTTAAGATATTTTATAATAACAATTCAATACATGTCTTTATAATTTAGTAGATTGCACATTTGGCTTATATTGACACTTTGGCTGTCAAATTATTTATTCAGAGTGTCAGCACCTCGTCATTACGAGCTGTTCGAAGCAATCCTCATGTTTAAGGTTATAAGCAATCTATCGATTTATCATGACCATGCTGGATTGCTTGATTATCGCTCGCAACGATAATAGCGAACAATTATTCGTATGCAAATATTCATAAAGAAAATCCTTTGCCTTTACCACACACTTCCTCTATATTTTCTTAAAAATGAGTCCCCCTACAAACAACGGAGTATGGCAATTCCCCTAAGAATTTATAATCTCTCAGCGGGTAAAAGCCCATATATTCAAGCCTTTTACCCGTTGAGAGAACATATTCTAAGTG
Source organism: Holotrichia oblita (assembly GCA_023690525.1). Taxonomy (NCBI): domain Eukaryota; kingdom Metazoa; phylum Arthropoda; class Insecta; order Coleoptera; family Scarabaeidae; genus Holotrichia; species Holotrichia oblita. The sequence continues at coordinate 19,435 of JALQSN010000294.1, read as the reverse complement.
GAATTGCTATATCAAACCCGTGAAGGAGTCAAATGCAGGAATGCAAGCATTCCTGCATTTGGTTCATTGCTCGTGGGAATATAATCAAAAACAGGCATGTCATAACATGCCTGTTTTTATAATGCAATATCAAAAAAATTAATCCTAAAAGCTCTAAACGCTGACGACAGCATTGCTACAATTGAATCATCCTGTGCTCCATCTCACAATACTTTATATCATGTGCTATACCGATCAGAAGCACTTGTCCAGTCAATCCTGTGTAATACTGCTTTTCTATAATTTGATTTAATGCTTCCACCTTCAACTTATCAATATCTTCTCCCTGTTTAAATTCAATTATAACGTGAAATCTGCTTTTTGATAAAGATTCCATCGTGATATCACTTCGTCCGTAACCAGATTCAATATTACTGGTAATCTTATATATACCTCTTAAAGTAATGCACATTCCCAGAAATAGCATATGATACGCATTTTCTTTTGCATCAAAGCAACTGGTACAAGAAAGAACGATTTTTTTATAAATAGACATAAATCCGTCCATCTCCATATGGAGCAGGTAATTTAACATTTCTTTTAAGTCGTCATTCTGTATATTTGCTTGCTCAGCGACTATTCTTTGGAATTCAGATTTAACCTCATCATTTGGTATCCTCACTCTGACGTAATCTTTCTCTATCCGTTCTTCTATTGTGATATAACCGGAATTTACCAGCAAACCCCATAAAGTACTATTGTTTTTTAATTCTATGAATGAAGTATCCAGTGCAATGCTGACATTCACATATTCATTCAAAATCAGGCTGTTAAATTTTTCTTTGAAAGATGAATCAGCCTCATTGAGCGATTCCTTTATAAGATAATTTGTTGAAGTATTGATCCAATAAGGTGAAAGCAGCTTTCTGCTTGCATAACTGAGGATTGACCATGGATTATACATATGGATGCCGCCAAATATATATCCATCATATTGACTTTTAACATCTTCATTCAATTCAAGTCCATAATATTCCAATAATGTTTTTGTTTCGTCTGTATTCAGTCCAAAATAAGGAGAATAGGCGGTATCTAATATAGTATAGACCGAAATATTATTTAATACTGAAAAGATGCTTTCCTTAGCCACACTTTGTATTCCTGTGAGAAGTGCCTGTGACAGATATTCGTTACCTTTTAATGCGGAACCATAAAAGACAGCAAAAAAGTCGCTCAACTCCTTACGGTATTTATTTTCATAGCTGCTTAAAATAGGCTGGTCATACTCATCAATCAATAATATAGGGTCTTACCGAAAAAGATGGTTACGGATGTGAGAAGGTAGCTGACCGCATATTTTAATCCGGTCCATGTTGTCGTTTTATTGACCATGCTCTTTAAAATCTGATAAAAATCCACATAATACAAATCATTTTTATCTACTGTATCTCCAAATATATTATTATACCTGCGGTATTCTTTAAAAAGTTCGATTATAAGGCTGTCCTTTAATTCCTCAGCATCCTTCCCTTTACAATCCTTAAATGAAAAATATATCACCGGTCTGGAGTTAATGAATTCACTACATTCTGTATCCATGATGGCAAGTCCTTCAAACAAGCTTCTGCTGTCTTTCGTTATATCAAAAAACTCTCGTATCATAGACATATTCATCGTTTTGCCGAAACGTCTCGGACGTGTTATTAATGCAGCTTTATTTTTATATTCAATAAAATCTTTTATTAATAATGACTTATCAATGTAATAGTAGCTTTTATCTCCTTTGACTTCATTAAAATCGTCATTCCCAATTGGCAATACTTTTTTCATTCATGCAACCTCCCTTCATATTATGGCAATTCCACTTAGAATATGTTCTCTCAGCGGGCAAAAGGCTTGAATATATGAGCTTTTACCCGCTGAGAAATTACAAATTCTTAGGTGAATTGCTATATGTATCCAGAACAATGAATATTTTCATTATCACTCATCAATATAAAGCCTATCATACTTATAGTATAGAAACAAGTGCGAGAATATTTCTATAGTTATACTTTCTATAAAACCCCTTACCTTTGCCATACACTTCTTCCCTATTTTTCCCCTATATTTTCCCTATTTTTCCAATAAGATTCCACTTTTCATATCAACCGTAAAATGTTAATATAAGAATATGCATCTTGGTAATAAGGGGGAAAATTACACATGAACATTTACAAGAACGAGGGATACATATGAAAACAGTTGGTGAAAGAATTAAGTTTTTGCGAAAACAAGAAGGATTAAATCAAATTGAATTTTCCAAAAAAATGCACTTGTCCCAAAGTGATTAAGCGAGATTGAAAAAGGTAATTCCAAGCCTTCTTTCGAAACTTTAGAATCATTAAAAAATATATACAATGTTTCAATTGACTGGTTGATTTCCGGAGAATATTACGACAAATCTATAGAACAAACCAATTCTATTAATATTAGATGCGGATTGGGAGAATTAAGTAATAAAGAGCAGGAAATTCTACACTTATTCCGACAGTTGACTCCAATACAGAGAGAACGCTTTATCGGTCGTTTAGAAGGATTATTAGACACATTGGCAATAAATAATGAATAATTTTTTTTTTAGTATTTTTGATACGAATTATTATCATTTTTAAAATCTACGCTACAATTATGAAAAAGACACTTCGCAGTCAGAAGTGTCTTTTCGTTTTATTTATCATCATAATGTCCTTTGCATTGTGCTATTTCGATCTTCCCATCCATTCCTTTGAAATGCAATCGACCTATTCATCTTCCAAAGCCTCTAATTCTTCCATTGTTTTACTATTACTACATATTAAATACCAACTCTTGGCTTGCCTTTTTGCATTTGTATGAATATAATAAATATAGCACAAAAATATCTTAATTAGAATGGAGCTTTTATGAGAATTATTATAATTGCAGGCGGGGAACAGCCCGGAACGAGATGTATCCTTATCTTCAGGCAGCTTGATTGCCAATGCATTGATTAAAAATGGGCATGAAGTCTGTTTGATGGATTTATATGCCGGTACGGAAGAAGATAACATAGAATCTTTATTTTTTACTCCTTCATCAGGCAAGATTTTTAAATATACCGTTCCGGAACAGGAGCCGGATTTAGAGCAGATAAAAAATGAATTTCCAAATGATGGTGCATTAATCGGGAAAAATGTAATAAAAGCTTGTAAATATGCAGATTTAACTTTTCTTGCTCTTCATGGTGATATCGGAGAGAACGGAAAATTACAGGTTGTTTTAGATTCATTTGGAATCCTATATACAGGAACCGGATATATTGGCTCTCTACTGGCTATGGATAAAGATTTATCCAAACAACTTATGGTGCAAAACGGGATTCCCACTCCAGATTGGAGATTAATTGATACGGAAGAATCGGATACCGATCATAATGAGGCGGAGATTGGATTTCCCTGCGTAATAAAACCTTGCAGCTGCGGTTCCAGTGTAGGAGTTTCCATTGTTAATAACATGGAGGAATATAACCATGCAATAAAATTAGCAAAAAAATATGAACCGTTTGTTCTTCTTGAAAAAATGATTACCGGTCGGGAGCTCTCCATTGGTATTTTAGACGGAGATGCTCTCCCGGTTATTGAAATCATTCCAAAACAGGGCTTTTACGATTATAAGAACAAGTATCAGCCTGGTTTTACCGAGGAGGTCTGCCCTGCCGATCTTTCCAAAGAACTGACTTTTAAAATGCAGAAAGCCGCATTGAAGATTCATTCTCTCTTACGGCTTGGAAGTTATTCCAGAATTGATTTTTTATTGGATGAAAATAATGAATTTTATTGTTTGGAAGCAAATACCCTGCCGGGAATGACTCCAACCAACCTTTTACCTCAAGAGGCTTTGGCAGCAGGAATTTCTTATAATGAACTGTGTGATAAAATCGCCGGAATGGCTCTGACCCAGTAAGAGTATAAATGAAGCTGCAATAGAGATGTCATAAGGCTGCCATGAAGATATTGATAGAACTAATCAGAGCCTTTCATTAATTAAAAAGGCTCTGATTAGTTTCTTATAACATTTCTTAATGATATCTCTTATAATATCTTTTTATGATGTTTCTCATAATATCTCTTTATAATATTTATAATTACGAACGTGTACTGAAAAAAGATTTTACTTTATTAACTATCCTTTTATAAAACCTTGGTAGGTCATAACCTTCTTCATCCATTTGCTTTAAAGATTGTATATCAAAGCTTTGATATTCGTTATAATTATCAGAATCGCCATATTGGGTGCAATAATCACAACCATCATAATCATCACCATTATCACAAGCATCACAGCCATCATAACAATCACATTTTCTATCTGAATTATTTCCGTTAATCGGATCTAATTCTCTGTTGCGGCGGTCATATATTCTGAAGATACCCCACATTCCCTGTTCAATGTCCCAGCGAAAAGCTCCTGAACGATATGCATAATCTAATCGTAATCCTCTATCCTCCACTCATCCTTCCAGTCCAGATATGCCATTTCTCCGTCAAATCGGAATGGAAGCCACACATAATCTGCAAGGGATGTATTTTCCACAGGAGGATTTTCTCCCCACCTCATGACCGGATCATTATAATCCGGATTAAACCTTCTTTCAAATATTTTTGCATAATCCTCATATCTGCGGTGCATCTCATCCGGCATCCATCTGTCCGCACAGGCTATATACAAATCTTTTTTACCCGGCACTTTAAATACGGATGAAATCTGGGAATGATAAGAGGTATTGGAATCATCTCCCGGATGTGGATTCCCAAGAACCCTAAATGGCCCGTGCCACGATTCCCCAATTGCTACCTCCGATGGATTCGGCAAATAGCCTGTTGTTCCCGAAGTCACCAGATAATGGTTTCCGCTCCTCATAAAATGAGCTGTGGCTTCTCTGACATAAGGTGGATATTTCCGCGGAAAATGGGTACTGTAATAACCGGTTACACCTGTGTAATCCTCTGTCAAATCCGCACAGATCGTTTCCGTATGGACACGTTCAAAATAGTAATAGGCTTTTTGGTCCGGAGCAACCACTAAATCAAAATCTCCCGCACTCATTCCCAGCGGTCGAAGTCCTTCTCTTATTTTTACATAGGGACCCATAATACTGTCAGCTGTTAGAACTGTTTCGGACTGTGTACCGTCTTTATTCATAATTTTAAGCCAGCATACATATTTTCTCGTCATTGCATTATAAATGATATGGGGTCTGTCCATATATGCCGAAGGATGCAGGGAAGAATCCAGATCATCCGGCTCCGGAGGGATGATCAATCCTTTGTCCTCCCAATTATATAAATCCGTTGAAGTATAGCACCTGACTCCCCAGTGCCAGATACCGGAACCTGGAACTGTTTTTTCTTTATTCTCTCCATACCAATAATAAAGTCCATCAATAAACATAACGGAACCGCCATGTGCTTGTATCCTCTCCCCTTTCGTATCAAGCCAGATTTGACCGGGACGAATTGAATGATACATTTCTTTTTCCTCCATTTTTGACATTACCTATTTACGAAGCTTATATTCCGCAATATACTCCGACATTGATGACGCCTGTGCGCTCACCTCTTCTGATGCCGCAGCGGATTCCTGTGCCGCAGCGCTAACGGACTGGTAAACCAAGCCAATTTCATCTACATTTTTAGTAATTGTTACAATTTCATTCTTTTGTTCCAACATAAACTGGGTAATTTTTGCTACAATTTCATTTGTTTCACTGATACCATTTACAATATCACTTAAAGAAGCGGCTGTATCCTCTGATATTTTAGCGCCCAGCTCTGCTTTATTAATGGAATTCATAATTAGCTCTCTTGTATTTTTAGCTGCTTCCCCGCTTTGTGACGCAAGATTTTGCACCTCCTTGGCAACTACAGCAAAACCTTTGCCCGCTTCTCCTGCTCTGGCTGCTTCAATCGAGGCATTCATAGCCAGCAGGTTCGTTTTATATGCAATGGCATCAATTACCTCCATTACTTGATTAATTGCCTGATTTGCATTTGCGATCTCAGAAACGGCTTCCATCATAGACTCCATTTGCTTTTGCCCCTCTCTCGCATACTCCATAACGGAAACACTGAGGGATGCCGCCTGTTCTGTCTGGCTTGTATTTAAAATTGTATTATCAGAAAGTTCTTTTAATACATTGTGCAAATCACTGATTACCGCCGCCTGCTCCGTGGCATTTTCAGCAAGAGACTGACTTTCCCCTGCAATCTGTGCAGAAGAAGAATTAAGCTGCATGGAAGTACGATTCATATATCCGAAAATGTGATTTAACCGATCCAGCATATGTATGATACTTTTGCCAAGGACATCTTTTTCAGAGCGGGCCTCCACTGATAGATCAAGATTTCCTTCTGCAATCTCCCTCAAAAGCTCTGCCTGAACATGAGTATCATCAATCATTCGTTGAAAGGCACGAGTTAAATGTGCAATTTCATCATCCCCCTTTGGATTCAGTATAATGCCAAGATCTCCTAAAGACATTCTTTGGGCTGCTTCAGACAAATTTTTTACCGGCTCGACAATTGTCTCCTCAATATCCCTTCCAATTTTAACCAATACAGCGAGAATAGCCCCAATGGAAATTATACTGATTATAATTGCTGTAAAAATCGAGATATAAATGGGCATATTTGCTTCTTTTAAAGGAATCTCAAGCTCAACAATCCATTTGGAATCGGATTTATCAGACTTTATCTGAGAATATAAATATAATTTACCATTGGCTTTCTCTTTGAAAATCCCTTCCTGCTCCATGGCTTTTTTTACAATCGGCTTGTTGTTTACCGTATTAAGGAAAGAATCCTGTTCATGAGCTGCGTAGGTGCCATCACCAGACATTAAGCGGACATGTCCGGTTTTATAGAGTTTATATTCGGTAATATTTTTTTCAATATCCTCAAGGGAAATATCCACACCGCATACCCCGACTAAATTATTGTCAATGATAACCGGCATGCAAACAGATACAACATCTATCGTCTTTGTGCCATAATTATAAGAAAAAGGCGAAGTAATATGTAAATTCCTATTCGCCTTGGCACTTTCATAAAAATCCTGACCATCCACTTCCATGGAAGAGACCACAATCTCTCCGTTTTCTAATATGACACATGGCGTAAAACGACCGTCCTGATTGGATTCTCAAATTCTCCATTCCTTTATATGCATCATCATTCCCGTCAAAAGCATTTGATTCATACCCCAGCCATACTCCCATATACTGAGGGTTAGACGATATAATATCCTTTAACGTATCAATCATGCCTTCACGCCCCATGCCGGAAACCGTAATATTCTCATAAAGCGTGGAGGCAATCGTTACTGTTTCTTCCGGACCTGCCATAAAAGTGCGAATCCGGTATTCGTTTTCGGACATGATTCTTTCCCCTTGGGCATTGATTTCTTTCGTAAGATTTATGGTGAATAATACAATCAAGATAATAACCACCAAACTAATCGAAACCACAGCTGCGACTGTAGCCGGAACAATAATTTTTGCACGCACTCCTGCTTTTTTTCTTTCCATATTGTGATTCCATCTCCTTCATTTTCCTGTGCTGATGTCGATTCTTAGAGCCTGTTTTGCATTTGTATTTTCCGTCATTGTGAGGAGCATAGTGACGAAGCAATCCTGAATCTACCGTATTCATTGGAATTACAGCGATACTGCTCTATAGAATATATTTTATCATCTAATGGAAAACTTCACAATATAAAAATTTTATTTCAATGTTAATATATGTTACAGTTCAGACATGCAGAAAAATTTATACAATTTGTGCGTGGGAGTTTACTCACTAAGGAACTGCTTTGAAAGCTTTTCATGCCTGCTTTTCAGAAATTTTCTAAGTTAAAGCAGTATATAGCACAATTTATAATACGTTTTTGCTGTATATACATAAACAATCATATATATAACAGAAAAAACAGCAATCGTTATCACCGTACACAGAATAAACAGCGGTACATTTGTTAAGTTCAGTACTGCAAGAATCTTGGTAATAATCTTGAATGAAAAGATAACATGTATGACGATTAGTAATTAAAGGCAATGAAAAAATCATGATAATCTGGCTTTTGATTGCCTTTTTCACTTCTTGTTTGCTCATGCCTACTTTTTGCATGATTTCAAAGCGTTCTTTATCTTCAAATCCCTCGGAGATCTGTTTATAATAAATGATTAATGTCATTGCCAGCATAAATAAAATTCCAAGGAAAATCCCTAAAAACAACAATCCCCCATAGAGGCTAAGATAAGATTCCCTTTCCTGTTCCAGCGCTTCTGCGAAACATCCTCCGCTTGTCTTTTCAACTGACTCTTTAACTCCTTTGTCAACTCAATAATGGTTTCACTGTTTCCTTCTGCATTAAAGCCAAGATAATAGGAAATCATCCCTTTTCCCCCATTTATATCCAATTCTTTTATCTGCTTTAAAATATCTAAATTCTTCACAACAATACAATAAGACCCTTTCACCAGTGATTCCACATACTCCCCACCAATCACAGACGATTTATATGCGCCTTTCACATCAAACATCATTCCATTAATTACAATCGTATTATTCTCATAAGGTTTTTCTGTATCAAGAATATATACTTCGTAATCATTTAATGTTAAATCGATCCCTTCCATTTGATTAAAGTCTTCCAAAGGAATAAAGCTCAATATATAAGCGGAAGATAAGGCATTATAATCAGTACTTCTATTGTCATAAATCGAAAAATTGCTCTGCTCCCTTAAAGTTATAAAATTTATTTCTCTGCATGAAGCAATATTGGAAACAATAATTTCGTCATTATCCAAAAATACTTCTGCAGCAGCTTTTATTTTTGCAATATTTTCATCCGAAGCAGTGTCGGTCGTAATCATAATATCTTTCGGAAATCGATTGCGCAATATATCTTCCTGACCGGCAAAGAAGGATACCGTCGTAGAAATCATAATTAAAATTGCCGTGCAAAGGATACAAATATTGGCAAGACCCACCGCATTTTGCTTCATACGATAAATCATCCCCGAAACCATTGTAAAATGACTTGTTTTATAATAATACTTTTTACTCCTCTTCAATGCTTTCAAAAGAGCGATACTGCCTGCTGTAAAAAGAGCATAAGTTCCAATTATGACAAGCATGACTGCCATAAAGAATATATTAAGCGCATGTAGCGGTGATTCAATTATTAAAGCAATCACATAACCCGCACCTAAAGAAGCCACTCCCACAATTACCATGAGCCACTTGATTTTTGGTTCTTTTTCACCTTGATTGCTTCCTTTTAATAATTCAATGGGATTTGCCAGATGTACCTGCCCCAGATTATAAAGAAAGCTGAGGGTAAAGATAACAGCAAATAGCACAACCGTTGTTATGACCGAAGATATAGGAATAGAAAACTTCAGTGTGACTTTAAAGTTCAGAATTTTTAACAATGCCATAAAAATAAGTTTATACAAAAGCATTCCTCCTGCCAGCCCCATAATAATACTGGTCAGAGCAATCAGAAGCGTTTCAGAGAGCATCATTTTTCCTATATGCTTTTTTTCCAATCCTAAAATATTGTATAGACCCAGCTCTTTCTTTCTGCGCTTAATTAAGAAACTGTTGGTATAAAACAAAAAGATAATCGAAAAAATCCCAATGATAACCGAACCCATATTTAGTATAGAAGAAATATATTCCGCTCCGTACATATTAAAAAGACCTTCATTTTGAGAAATGGAATGCATGATATAAAACATCATCACAGTACAAATACAGGAAAACAAGTAAGGATAGTAGCTCTGTCCGTTTTTCTTTATATTGGTCAATGCCAGCCTCCGAAAAAAACCTTTATGCATTTTTTTCACCTCCGGTGGTCAGAACGGTCAATGTATCCGATATGTTCTGGAACATCTGATCATTGCTCATCGCTCCTTTATATAATTGATGGAATACTTCTCCATCTTTAATAAACATAACTCGTTTCGCATGGCTTGCCGCTTTGGTACTATGGGTAACCATCACAATTGTCTGTCCGCTTTCATTGATATCGGAAAAAGTTCCAAGGAGCTTCCCGGAAGCTTTGGAATCCAATGAACCGGTAGGCTCATCCGCTAAAATCAGCTTCGGATCGGTAATCAAAGCTCTCGCTGCTGCTGCCCTCTGTTTTTGTCCTCCGGATACTTCATAAGGAAATTTGTTTAAAATATCGCTAATTTCCAGTTTTTTTGCAATGGGCTGAAGCCTTGCATTCATTTCATCAAAACTCTTTCCTGACAGGACAAGGGGAAGAAAGATATTATCCTGTAATGAAAAGGTATCCAATAAATTAAAATCCTGAAATACAAAACCCAGATTTTTTCTCCTGAATGCTGATATTTCCTTTTCTTTTAGTCCGCTGATATCTTTACCGTCCAACAGAACCTGACCGCTGGTAGGCTTATCCAGGGATGCCAGTATGTTCAGTAAAGTAGTCTTCCCTGATCCGGATTCCCCCATAATTGCAACATATTCTCCCTCCTCCACAGAAAAATTCACATTGACCAATGCCTGTACATGATTACCGCCAAAACGCGTGGTGTATACTTTCTTTAAATTGTTAACTTCTAATAAAGCCATTTTTTCTCCCTTCCTACGCTTGAGGAATTAAAGGTTCCTCAATATCTTCTTAAAAATTATACCCATTGTTAACATAAATCGTTACTGTTCAGACGTGCATTCATAATTTGGCAGATTATGCATTTTGACTTACAATTGACACCTTGGCAGCTATACTACGTTGTAGTATGATTATTCATATAGGGCGTCCGCCCTATAGAAAAATTTATATAGTTTGTGCCAAAGAACTTGTTCTTTAGGGAGCAAGCTCCCACGCACAAATTATATAAATTTTCTGCACGTCTGAACTGTAACCATAAATCAAGTATAATAAAAAAAGAAATGACCTGCCTTAATTCCGGCTTACATTTCTCTTTTTAACCTTACAATTTTGTAAGGCGGCTAAAGCCTGCTAAAACTCTGCATCGGTGTGCCTTTGGCTGATTTTCCATTATAAGTTATTGATTTTTTAATCCTAAAGCAGCATATCTCTTAGATCTTCTCCCTGTAAAGATCTACAGAAACCTTTGTCCCTATTCCCAGCGAAGATGTTATGGATATTTTATGGGAAAGCCGTTTCAAAATACGGTTGCATAAGTAAAGACCCAATCCGGTAGATTTTTTATCCATACGCCCGTTATATCCGGTAAATCCCCGTTCAAAAATACGGGGAAGATCTTCTTTTCGAATCCCGATACCAGTATCCTCAATAACCAGAGTCAGTGGGGCATCCGAATCCATATAAATGGAGATGGTTCCGGTACTGGTATATTTCAGCGCATTGGAGATTAATTGCTCCAGTACAAAGGTGAACCATTTTTCATCTGTCAGAACATGACAGTTAATCTCTTTCATCTCCAGTTTTATCCTATTATAAATAAACACTGCTGCATACTTCTTAGCAGCTTTACGCACAATACCGGACAAGTCATAATATTGCAGAACCAAATCCGATGACATGCTTTCCAGCCGAATATATTGAAGAACCATTTCCACATAACGTTCTATTTTAAAAAGCTCCTGTGATAATTTTGCATTCTCCGGTGTCTCTTCAATTTGCAGCAAAATCCACATAGCCGATATAAGGTCTTGATCTGATGTGCCCAAAGTGTGTAATAATCCAGCATTTCCTGATATTTACTATCTGCACCAAAAGACACAGAATAAGCATGATGATATAAAAGAGTAATAAGATTATTATAGTCCGACTCTAGTAAATTCATGGCTTCCGGAAGCTCATCAAGACTGATCGTAATTTTATGAGTCAGTTCGCACAACTTCTTATGGTGCTTATAAAACCGGTAAAAATCATAAAGTATAAATAAAAATACTGCAGTAAAAGAAAGAAGAGAAGCATAGCCTACAGCAGAAACCGGAAGATTCGATAAATAGAACACCACTGTAAAGATTAGAATAATAAGAAAATGAGCAATTATGTTACGTATATGCTTCTGAATATATTTTCCAAATATATAAATTATGTTCTCTTTCATCTACTCCACCATATATCCCATCCCTTTTTTCGTGACAATAAAATCAACAAGACCGGCTTCTTCCAGCTTCTTACGAAGTCTCGTTACATTAACCGTCAGAGTATTATCATCAATGAAACTGTCATTTTCCCAAAGACGAATCATAATTGCATCACGTGACACAACTTTTCCTGCATTTTCCATAAGTATCTGTATAATCCGAAAATCGTTTTTTGTCAATTCTATTTTTGAATCTTCATAAGTCAATGTTGTATCACTTAGATTTAAAATAGCACCTTTGTGCTGAATTAAGTGAACCTGTCCCTGAAAATCATAAGTCCGCCGGATGAGTGCCTGAATTTTAGCGGTAATCACGGAAAGATCAAATGGTTTGGCAATAAAATCATCCGCTCCCATATTCATAGCCATAACAATATTCAAATTGTCACTGGCGGAAGAAATAAAAATAATGGGGGTTTTAGAATGTTTGCGTATCTCCGTACACCAATGATAGCCGTTAAAAAAGGAAGGGAAATATCCAATAAAACCAAATGAGGGTCAAATTGGATAAATTCTTCCATGACATTTTGAAAGTCTGTTATATAAAAAGTATCAAACCCCCACTGCTTTAAATGATTTCCCAGTGTCTCGGCGATGGTTAAATCATCTTCAATAATTAGTATTTTATACATATTTTTTCCTCATTTCTGTGCCTCAATATTCTATAATGCCGCTGTAAGTTTACTGATTGCTGTCTGTTCGTCAGCCACAAAGAAAATATCATTTCCCTGGTTGCATTCATATATAAAATCCTTTAAAGGTTTGCTTGTATAGATTGAAAAATCACCGATAATTGCAATTTTTTTAGAATAGTTAATAAATTTTTGAAGAATTTCACCTGCAATTCCTGTACTTAGCTTAAAAAAATCTTCGGCTATCGCCTGCTTGTTTATCACTATTCTGTCACATTCATCATAATATGCGATTGTTGCCATAAAATCTATCGCAGACTGTGCATCTGTTATAATTACCTCATCACTATGTACAACTGCAATCGCTGTTCCATTTGAATGAATAATTTCTTTCTTCATGTTGAACTCCCTTCTGTGTTTTCTATATCTTATCATCTAATAAAAGGCATTACAATACATATTTCTATTTTGAGGAACTTGGGCTAAAATGCTTTATTTCTGATCTGAATGGATAAATAATCTCCGATGTTGTAAATTTATCATTCGCCGAAACCTTGATATGTCCATTCTCATCAATCACATATCCTTTTCCATACACATTAAATATATCCCCTGCTTGATACCCTTCTTCCGTCCAATCCTTACTGTTCAAAAATTCCACCTTGTTGTCCAGATTTATCCTTGAACCATCCGATTTCAACATATAGTGATATACTACTTTAGGTTAGAAAATTCTGAAAAGCGAGCATGAAAAGCTTTAATAAATGGGTTTTAATGCCCGCTTGATTGAATTTTCGACCTAAAGTAGTATACTCTCCGGCACCTGCATTAATGGAAAAAACACCCCCATTAATTCCCACGCTGGCTAATGCAGACTGAACTTGTTTACTGGTATACCCATAAGTGCTCTTTCCTTGAGCCAATGCAGTAATTATACTACCCTAGTATCAGGCTTTAATATAAATCTTTGATTTGGATAATTCATATTATCAGTCAATTCACCTTCTATAAATCCTATCTTTGTATATAATTCTCTGGGCGCCTTTCCCTTTGGATCTTCTGCTCTGAATGTCTCCACTATAATATCCTTACTTCGGTCAAGATTATTCAGCATTTCATTTATCATTTTTGTTGCTATTTGATTTCTCCTATACTCCGGATGCACCGCCACGCAGCAAAGCATATTATGCTTTTTTGAAAATAATAGAATTCCAACCACCTGATTAGCATCTATCGCACATATTGCACTTCCTCTTTCAATATTCTTTATGACAACAGCTTTATGATCATTAAGAAGTTCATCCGTTTCAAGTCCCGGAAAATCCCATCTGACTATTTCAACAAGACTCATCCAGGAAGTCAGATTATTCATAGCAGCATACTTAATTTCAATGTCATGCTGCTGTTCATTTATTCTTGCTCCATACTGATTCTTAATTTCAAATAATGTATCAAGGAAATAATATGGTATCATTTCGCCACAATCAACCATATGAAGCAGCTCTTTCTTATCAACCCATTTTACTTCCCTGACTTCTTCCTGCTGCAAAGATAATTTACTGACATCAACATCTTGAGTGATCAGATAATAATCGTCAAACCCATTCTCAAAATTAATTGTAAAATGTGGTCTCACCCCTGTCAGGTCAATATTCAATCCGATTTCTTCCCTTGTTTCACGCTCTGCCGCTTTCTGGCTGTCATCCTCTGTGACAGCAGAACCGCCAACCGTTAAATCCCACATATTAGGAAAACCTTTTTTCCAGGGCTGGCGTCTCTGTATTAAAAGTTCATTCTTGCTGTTAAATATACATACATGAACTACCAGATGATATTCTCCGGCTTTCATTGGATCGCTGCGTTTATGCGTTTTACCGGTTAATATTCTGTTCCGGTCATATACATCCCAGCTTTCATCGTTATTCTCGCCTTTATTCAATTCCTCTTCCTCCTTTAAAACTGACACTCTATTGTCTTCATCATCTCAGTAAAACCATGCCGCTGATAGAATCTCACTCCATCCTTCTCCAGTTCCTGATATAGTATCCGCAGCATCGGAATATCTTTTATTTTTACAACTTTTATCATAGCAGAAAATAAAAATAATAGTAGACTTATATTTAAAATTGTGATAACATTTAACTTGAATAGTGCCTAAAACAATAACATACCCTACCGCAGGCCCGATTCCAAACTGCCTGGAAAAAGTACTCTTCATTTTACCCTATGATTCTCTTTAAAATCCTTGCTTTTCAAGCCAACCTGTCATCTTATTCTCTCTTTCTGAAAGGCTTCTTTCCTCAAATTTTCCCAGTTCGATTTCATCCGTTATCTTGCCATCCGCTAAAAAAATAACTCGTTCTGCTCTGGCTGCTACTTTAGCATCATGAGTAACCAGCATAATAGCAGTTCCTTTAGCATTTACCTCATTCATAATATCCATAATCTCTTTTGTTGTACCTGAATTCAATGCTCCGGTAGGTTCATCCTCAAACAGGATATCCGGATGGTTAATCAAAGCACGGCAAATAGCGGCACGCTGAAGCTGTCCTCCGGATACCTTCTTAATATCATGATCTGCAATTCGGTCAATCCCTGTCCTCTCCATGAGTTCTTCTGCATATACATTAACCTGTTCCCTTGATTCTTTTTTTGCCTTAAACCCCGGCAGCACAATGTTATCACGAATCGATAATGTCCGAAGTAAATGAGATTGCTGGAAGATAAAGCCCATCCTTTGAAGCCGCAGATTACTCATCTTCTCATCTTCCAATCCTGAGATCTCGTCTCCTTCAAAATGAATTTCACCTCCCGTTGCCCGATCCATGCCGCTGATATTGTATAAAAGCGTAGATTTACCCGAACCGGACTGTCCCATAACAGCTACAAATTCACCTTCTTTTATGGTAATATCAATTCCCTTTAAAATCTCTGTTCCTTCAAATTCCTTATATAATCCTTTTGCCTGTAAAATCGTCTTCATAATTCTCCTCATTTCTTCCCAAGAAATCTTTAGATTCCTCGCTGAATTGATTAAGTTCTCATTAAATCTTTACACTTCATACAAATTATTTTTTATCACTGAATCTTTTCTATACTGCTATACTACTTTAGGTTAGAAAATTCTGAAAAGCGGGCATGAAAAGCTTCAATATATGGATTTTAATGCCCGTTTGATTGAATTTTCAACCTAAAGTAGTATATTTCCCTTCGTCATTACGATCGAAGCAATCCAGTTATGAATTTGACATTGCTTACTCATTAATCAGCGAAATAATATTATATTTCTTTATTTGCTCTGAGCTTATATACGATGTTCCTACTGTCACACCAAGAAGCACTGCCGGTAATAAAACTATCGCTGTCCATGGATTTATAATAAATGAAACTTTAGATATACCAAGTCCCATCATAGCAAAAACCATACTTACAATATTATCCCCAAATATATTGGAAACCAATGCTCCTGCTGCAATTCCCGTAACAGAAACCAAAGAAATCTTATAAAGATACTGTCTTCTCACGTCCGGATCAGTAAAACCTATGGCTTTCATTGCCGCAATCTGGGAAGCATCTTTCGCAAGCCTGAGTTTCATAAATAAAAGCACAATCAATGCGGCAAGACAAATCCCTATCACCACAACCACAGATGCAGCAGTTTTTACCTGTCTGGAAACACCACCCAGTGTCTGGTTGATAAATTCTTCCATTGACTCTATTATATATCCTCCGCCCATCTTATCTCTCCATTGGGAAGCCTTTTCTTTTGCGTCTGTTCCCTCTTTAAGATTTATTGTAAATGTATATTTTTCTGCTTCAATTCCTGTAAAACCATATACTGCCTTTGCGGTATATCCGCCGCTGGTCACATCCTGATACACTCCTGAAATAGTAAATTCTCTCTGTCCGCCGCTCCATCTTACTATAATTATATCACCTGTACTTTTTCTAATTTCATCCGCATTCAGTTTTGAAAGTGCAATTTCAGTTTCTGTGGAAGGCGCTCCTCCCTCCAGATATTTTAATCCTTCTCCTCCCCGGCTTCCGCAATCAATATGAAGATTCACCTCTTCCTCTTGTTCAATCACTGCCGTAACACGTACTCTTCGAAGCTCCTGATACGATTTTATATCCACATCATTAAGAAGGAGTTGTTTCATCTTTTCATACCGGTCACCAAGATTTTCTCCTGTTTCGATCTCAATCAGCAAGTCATCCATCGAACTTCCCATATAGGAAATGAATTCCTTCGATTCCATCGTATGCAGCAGATTCACAGGAACTATCATAATTCCTGAAACGATGCAAATTACCACAAACACAATAAGGAACCCCTTAAAATTGCAAAATACTTCTCTGACACTTAAAATCAGATTCACCGACATACGCTTTGATTAGTACAGTCCATCTCTGAAACGTTCCTTTTTATCAAATCCCTTTCCTGTCACCAGAGCATCTACAACCGTTACTTTTTTTAATTTCTTTAAAATCCTTTTACAATAATAATTCGTTATAAAATATACAATCCAGCAAAATACAAACGGAATACCAATGGTAAGAACGGATTCCGGCTAATCTGCCGAAAGTACCGCTCTTTTGGGAGGTAAAAATATTTGCAAAAATATTAGCAAGCACATAACCTAAAATAATTCCTGCTGCCGTCAATATTTTCATCTTCCCAAGATACAAATTTCGGATATCCTTATAAGACATCCCAATTGCTTTCATCGTACCAATCTCACCAATCTCTTCTTCCATGGCTGCCATCACCGTATATTTCATGCACAGCAATGCAATCAATACGAGAAGCACACTCACCAAAATAAAAACCATTGCCATCATAATATCCGTAAGTGCACTTAAAAGAAATATTATGGTGTTAGTAACAGCCTGACCGTTCTGTGGAAGGACTGCCATTTCATAAGCAGTCTGGTAATCGGAAGCCAATGCAGAATCTGTAAACCATGTTTCGATAAGATATTCCTTTTCACCTGTTTTTCCAAAAAGTTCTTCAAAACTCCCCCATCGCTGATCAGCATCCTTGTAGAAGAGCAAAGAGTGGAATTCATCTGAGCATCATGCAAAAAGTCTGTCACCATAAATTCTCTGATCATTCCATCATCTTTTCATAAGACCGTATCTCCGAGATTTATATCATAAGAATCCAATAAAATAGCAGGAATACCAATTTCACCTTTTTTCATATGGATTATATTTCTGTCTTTATCCAGTAACAAATCATACTCATTATTCTGCTTTACAAAGCTGATTCCCAGTCTGCAATCGGATAAATCAAATTTATCCTTCCAGCCGGAAATATCGTCAGATTTTCCCCATACACATCTATCATGGCGGCTTCTTTAAAGGTGGTTACTCCGTCATAAGCTGTATTAAAATCATCAATCGCTTCTTGATTTATCTCATCCCTCGGCATCTGTAGAAAATGGGGCGGTCTTGCTGTTTTATACATTCCTGTCATGGAAAAATCTCCAGTACATCCGCAATCGCTGCTGCTTAATTGTTGCTTTCCTGCATAGGGATTATAGATAAATAACATTTTGGTTCTCAATTTCACCCCTCCTTTAAAATCATTTTTTCCCCTATTTTTAAATTCATATTTTTCCTCATTTTTGTGACCATTTTCTTTTAGAACCTGTTTAGCATCTCGTATTGGTGGATTTTTGAGATGATTTTTCGCTAAGGCTAGGCGAATTTTTTGAGCGTAGCCGGAAGCTACGTTCAAAAAATTTAACGACGCATAGTGGAAAATCAGCCAAAAATACGCCGATGCAGAGATACTAAACAGGTTCTTACCTCAATTGCCCGTATATTTTGCTACTGTTCAGACGTGCATTCATAATTTGGCAGATTATTCTTTCTGCTGCCAAGAGCTAATGCTGTCACAACCATAAATACTCCTGCAATAATCAGCATAAGCCCGATTCCTCTGCCCTCTCCTGTTCCGATTACTTTCCCAATGCTGTCGGCTAAGCGCCCATTTTCCTTCATCATCGGTTCAAAGATATGATCTGCAAGTATTCCGCAGACTGCATATGCTATTACATATCCAATCTGAGTGAGAAGACTGATAAGCCCCCATACTCTTCCCTGTACCTCATTGGGAATGCTTACTCTGATCAGCACATCAGCACAGGCATTCACAAATGGAAGCGTTCCGAAAAATAATATACTAGCCGCTAAAATAAATGTCATATATGTGCTCACTCCGGTCAGTGCCATAAAACATCCGCAAAGAATCAATGCTGCCACAAGAATTTTCCAATGATTTTTTTTGATACCTAAAACACCAATTGCCACACTGCCCACAAGCATTCCGATGGCACTTATGGATTCCATGATTCCTATGGTTCGGGCATTACTGAGCGGCATTACCATAGGTATGATCAGAATCTGAATAAATCCCACAAAAAAACACATGAATGTCATTAACAGTACGAGAGAAGCAATCCCTTTATCTTTAAGAATCAACTCCATTCCTTTTTTAAATTCCTGAATAAAGTTGAATTTATCTTGTCTTGGTTTTACCTTTTTTATGGTTCTCCGAACAGAAGCTACCGTAAAAACAGTTACAAATATTGTGGATATGTCAATAATAAGAATAAGTCTTATATCTGCAAATCCCATAATCAAT